>JACJUY010003984.1:6797-56791 GCA_014220935.1 Platorchestia sp. MABIK | reverse complement strand
GCCTCCCATCCGCCTCCCCTCCGCCTCCCATCCGCCTCCCCTCCGCCTCCCATTAGCCTCCTTTCCAATTACAGCGTCAGGAGTTAGCAAGTCCCCGTAACCGAGGCGGCAACGACGGAAACAACGCGACTGCAACGCTTCATGCAAAACAACAACGAAGAGAAAAATAAAATACAGCAACACAGACTCAGTAGGTGAACACAATTGACGGGAAGCGCAAGAAATCATTGACAGAATATTTTGACTCGCTAACGGGCTTGTGTTCGTATTGCTGACAACTGAGTGATGTGAATGCAAGGGGAGAAGAGACGTAGTTTTTTTGTGTTCACTGTCGTCGTTGTAGTGACTGCTCTGATCTCTGCCACGCATGTGATGGTTTAACTAACTGGACTATACATATTCAAAGTAACTGAACTATATGCAATATATATACAATATACACATAGCATATACTATATGCATATCTTATATTATACATAAGGGTTTAAATAAGTTAAGAATAAGATACGAGAAAATGAGAAATGAGAAATATATTTATTCTCCTTCTAAAAGCATATAAATTTCGATGAAGTGAAATTGATTCGTCCAAGATAGATGACAGTTGATTTGTTATCATTTTCTCCAATATTTTGGACAGGATAGCTAAATGACTTATGGGCCTGTAGTTTGATGCCGTATTAATATGACCAGTTTTATGTAACTGTATAATTACAGCGTGCTTCCATTAGTAGGTGAACTTATTTGTTATTATTGATGTATTAATTATCAATCGAATCATTGGTGTTGTGACTGGTAAACTCTCTTTGACATATTGAATGCAGATATCAATATGTTCCAATGCCCTAGTGTTTTTCAAGGAGTATAAAATTTTTCGTAACTCTAGTAAATTGACAGGACGTGGTTTCCACCTGACACTAGCACATGCAGATAGAATACATGGGCTTGCTATACATCACTGAGTTGTTTAACGTTGGCGGTTTGATGTTTGAATGATTTTAATAAAACCAAACAGTTTTTTCGAAAATGTTAATGGATGTAAGTTCAGGTAGTTGAAGCGTGGTGTACAGTTTGCCATCGCTAATACGACAATGATTATATCCCGGTAATTCAAATATCCCGAGTCGCACTTGAGGGGGTGATAGTTAATTTCCTGGGTTGGGCGGCTTGGGCCACGGTGGAGGAAACAAGGTAAGGTCATTTCAATGGGGAAAATACACCTCCTCTTGTTCGGCTAGCCAATAAAGAGGCTTCATTTTAAACACACTGAATGACGTCACCATTGCGACTTGTCGTTGGGCCAATAGTGGTGATAGATTTGGGGCTAGCAGTTTTCACAGATACAATTTGAGCGCTGCTATTGGTTCGTTGCCATGACGTCAGCATTGCCACACGGTCGACGAAAAAAGACTGGTTTGACCCTACCTTGTTTTTTCTACCGAAGTTGGGCCGCTGAAGTTGTCAGAAGTTTCTGTTTGCTTTGTTGATATTCTGTTCCTACCGCCCACCCAACTCTACATCACACAGTCAACGTCAGGCTAATGAAAAAGGCTAATATTTAGGAAATTTCACGATTGTGATAAATGGGAAAACCATAGTATTATTACTCCTCTTGTTTTCTGTTCAAGAATCGCATTTTGTTCATAAGGAGCATAGTGGACACAGTTAATTAATTTCCATTATCACTGAAGTTCAATAGAAAATTAAATATCAAAGATGCACTGTGTCGTTAATGATTGAAAGTCTGATGAAGCAACAATCCGAAGAAATGAGTGGTATGAATTGTGATCAGGTTTAATGTTGGCTTATCCCCCAAACGTAAACAGTGCGAATGATTTCACCGAGTTTAGGGTTCCATAAGAAAAGCATCGTGCACAGGACTTTCTTGCTTGCGTAAAAGATTAAAGATGCTGCTGATCTTGATGCAGAAGAACCTTCTTCAAGGCTAAGCGAAGATGCTGAGGTGGATTCGCTAAGTACGTGTGACGGATGATGTGTCCGTAAATCAACATTGCTAATTTTAAAATCATGCCACTAGCTGGTCTACGGAGAGAAAGAAAATAGCGATGAAAATGAAAACGAGAGAAAAAAATTTCTATTTAAATACCACGTTAACTGAGATGACTCCCAGACCTAATAATAGAAAGAAGTTTTACGAGCTAACAATAAATTGTGAATGTTTAATTACTGACAAACCCAGTTAAAATTCAGTGACCTCCAATGCTTCGCGGCATGTTAATGGAGTCAATGTTGTTCAGAATCGTTTCTTACATGTGTGGGAAATTCTTCCCACATACGCCTCGCGTGGCTTTTTGTGTTGAGCCTGTAGTGTGGGCCGGTGGGATTTTTTTGTCGATTTGATCGGGGTTCGGGCGGTGTGTTCGAAAGTCCTAGGTTTTGAGTTTAGTATGTGCTATTCGGCTCCTTCTCGTGCTACCACGTGAGATGGTTGTGTGGCCAGCTGGTCTTGTGGACGGGCATCTCGCTTGTGATGGTTGCTGGTGACGTAACTAGGCCGTGGTCTGCCACTGCATGACCCTCGCCCTCCAACACTCTTGCTGCTACTTTTACCTTTTAACAGTTTTTAAGTTTGTGTGAATGTGATTTCATTTCATCAATTTTTTGTTCGGGTTTTTATATTTTTTTAAATACTCTTGAAGGTGTTCGGTCTTTTTAAATGAATTAATTGGGCTTCGGCCTATTGTGTTGAACCGTGGTTGCGCTACGGCCGTTTAAATTTAACTTTAAAACTAAAACTTAAACTTGAACTTATATTTATGGGCTGCGACCTGAATTTAGGCGCTACCATTGAAGACCTTTATGATCACCTAAATTAAATTCGAATTAAGCTGGTTAGGTTTCTAACCTTAAGAGGTGGGCTAACGCCTGCTCTGCGAACCTTCCAGCAGTAGTTTTCTTCTGGGCCATGACTTTCACAAGTTGAATCATCTCCCTGCTGTTCTTTCTGTCCTTTGACCGAACATCTACCTTATACTGTTTTCTACTAAAATTTCCAATTACCTCTTAAAGTGGTTTTACGGCCCACCGAGTATGGCAATATACTTGGGTGAGTTTCGTGGTTAAAGTTTGTTTTTCATATTGAAATCTTCTGTGCATTGGTCTGTTGGTTCTTAAGCTTACCATCTTTCTTTTGTTGTTTCCTTAGTATACAAGTTAACCTCAGCTTCGCTTCCGTCTGGGCTCCCGTCTGCTGGCTGTTCTTTGTCTGGTTTCCGCCGAATCTACAGTGTCCAGTGCCTCCGATCAGGTTCTTCGTTGTTGTCAGGGTACGTTGTGCTGGAGTGCTACCTTAATTCTCTGCGGCGTAATATTGAAACATAAGCTCGTTAGTGTTCGTCATAAGTCCACGTGATTAGGCTTTGTAATAATCGGGTTGTTGCTCGTTGCAGGTGTTCATGGTTCTGTCGCGGGCTACTTGTTCCCTCCGGTTCCCGTGCTGGCTTCTTAGCGATTAACCGTGGACCTAAAAGAGGGGTGCACCGTAAAGCGACCTAACCCTATCAAGTATCTCAGTGACGCAACGTTGAACGACTGAGCACCTCCTATTCGGGGCGTCGAACCTTAATCAATTTGATATACTTATCAAGATCTCTTGAAGACCTTGCAATAAATTGTTCTAAATTGAACGGTAAAATTGTTACGCCGTCATTTTATGGGAGTTTTTGCTCCATGTACTCTGAACTGATTTGAAGTCTAATTTCAGTATAATTCATTCAATCTAAATTTGTTTCTGAACAATAGTTTTTTCTATCCTTAAATTGTAGTGTGCTAGAATTTCTTACACATGCTGCATGGAATTTCTTATGGTTGAAGTGATCACTAGCAGTCCAGTGGAGTTTGGTGCTGAACAGTGGAGTTGACCGCCGGAATTACAGCAGTAACTCGCGCGCCCACGATGCGAGAAAATTACATTGCACTATTGCCATTGGTTGATTATTAGAAATTTAAAAATATCATTCACTATTCGAATTGATTGTGGAAGGCAAAATAGGAACCATTTCGCACCATTTTATTTTTGCCATGTAGTGAAGTATTATGTATAGTTTTATTTTAAAAGGACAAATTTGTGAACTTTTTACACTTGAGTGTGGGAGTGTGAGGAATGCACGCCTTGGCTAAGGTGTGATAGGAAGACCTCAGAAATTTCCTGAAATTAATCTTTTAGACACGGCGGGAAATGAAATATTTTCCACGCTCTGAAATGCGACTTCCCAACCCTATTCTGGGTCCACAACAATTGTCATGTACAAAGTTCTCAGCCGCAGAATAATTTTCGACACTTCAACGAAAAAATTTCGTTGAAGTGTCGAAAATTATTCTGCGGCTTAGAACTTTAACAACTGACGTTATGAACTCGACAACAGTAGACAAGTCACAAGAACAAGAAGTTAAAGAAACTCTGCCAAGTTGTAACCTCTTCCGAAGCCGAAACAACGCTTGTTGCAACTAGACGTCTACCTCATCTTCCTGAACAGAAGTTACAGAAAGAAGTTTCAACAACGGATTCATTCCTGAGTTCTCCTCGTCTCGTATGTTGATTTCATGTTTAGTAATTTTCATGTCTTTTAATTTCATGTTTAATAGTTGTCATGTATTTTAATTTCATGTATAGCAATTTTAGCGTATAGTAATTTCATGAATGGTAATTGTCATGTACAATAATTCCATGTTTGGTAATTGTCATGTATGTTAATTTAATGTATAGTGATTGTCATGTTTATTAATTACCATGCATAATAATTGACATGTACAATAATTGTCAAGAACATTCATTGTCATGTATGTTAATTGACATGCATAGTAATTGTCCCGTATATTAAGCGTCATGGATAATAGTTGTCATGTGTATAAAATTTTATGTATATTGTCAAGTGTATCAATCGCCACGTATGTATAATAATTGCCCATTTTCCATATTCCACTTGCGATAAGATTGAAGTGAATAATAGCTTTGCTTCTGCAATTTTACTCTTTCCTGTTCACTGCAATAGTTTAATTAAAAAAGTAAAATTCAAATGATTTGAAGTTAATTTCCCCTTTCATTAAAAAAGTTTTTTGTTTTTGTTCATTTTACTTTATTTTCAAATGAGCACTCAGATAGACGATCCTATGACATTGGTGATCAGAATGGAGAGTTATCTCAAACTTGCAATAATTAATATATGTTCAAAAAATAGTGATCAATTCAGTCCTGCATTCATTATATGTTCACAAAATGGTGATCAAACTTCACAAAAATTATGACGCTAAAATTGACGTAGGCCAAAGATCTTTGCACTAGCTTCTACGTCATATTTTCTGAGGCCGTGGGTTTTGTACTCATTTAGGCACGTGAGTCGAATGAGAGAAAAAAACAGGAGTACGACACGCAATGTGAGACAGGGTTAGTGGGCGCAGACTCTTGCGTAGTCGCTGAAATTAATGTGCAGGCTCTGTGAAATTTGATCCCGAGACTTATTAGATGCTTCTTCACTCTAAAACAGACGAATTTCTAATACAAGCCAAATGAAGCAAGTACGCTATTTGATAAGAGAACGGAATTTTGCTTGAAATACCATGCTTTGGAGGAATATCGAGGAATATCGAGGTATCTTTGTTGTGTCACAATATTAGTGTGAACTTTCGTACCCTGACAGTTGTTTTGTACCCTATGAGTAGTAATTCTAATGCAGTTGAGATGAAGGACTTCTAATTCACATGTCTGTGTGTTGACGACATAACATATCCAGTGTTAGTTGGGACTGCAGCTGATGATAAGATGCACAACACGCACGTGTAGTTGAACTGCCCTGCTTCTCCGTATGCATGACCAAGTCCGGAAAACTGTTCTTCGTTCTGTGATGGAAGCCAAAGCAGTGCACCCGCAACGGTCGTGCAGTGAGGTGGTAGGGACTGCGTTGTCTGTGTTCTTGTTATGGACACGGTTCGGTTCTGCGCACCGTGGCGCAATGTTCAGAAGTATTTAAGATATTCCGTTGAAAGTCAGGAAACTTTTTATCAATGCATCTGCATTTAGCTACTGTGAAATTTTTCTCTCAATTAACGAAAAGCATTGGTGAAATCATTATCTCCTTACAGAATAAGCATTTTTATGTTTAAATCGTGGTTTTATTGAAACGCTAAAGTACCGAGATGATAATTCTTGATGCTGAAAAAAAGCGTCCGTTTATCGGTTGATTAGTATCATTCCTGGTGCACCAATTGCTGCGTTGGTGACCAAGCATTTATGTTTGTGGAGGGACAGAAAGCGTCATGCTGCGTAATTGGAGCGAGGAATTGTGAATCCAAAGCGATCGTTTCATCATGGCATGGCGGCCGCATTGTGTTGATGACGTTTGTTCACAGCGAGGCTTCTTCTCGATTGATGGTCTTCCGGCAGAACAAAACGGAACTTTTCAAAGGAATCAGCAGATGAGGAATCAATGACGCGAAAGTATTTATGCGGCTAAAATGTAACTTTTTGAAAGGAAATAACAGAGATGGAATTGTGACACCAAAACACACACGTTACCAAAATGTAACTTCAAAGGAATTAACAAAAAATAAATTTTGAATCAAAATACATCCGCTGTTAAAAACATAACTTTGAATGAATTAACATAAAAGGTATTGTAATGCCAAAACACACACGCTACCAAAATGTCTCTTTTTAAAAGGAAATAGAAAAATAATTGCAGCACTCATTGGCCCCAGAGCAAACACGTGGCTAATAGGGGATGTGTTTGCCGAAGGCTCGAAAAGAACAGGAGACGTGTTCGAAATCCTGATTTTTTTTGAGAAACTGTACAATTCCAGGCATATCAATGTATTTATGAGCGGAGGTAAATATTTAAGCAGCGGTAAATATTTTAGTCACACTACGTAACGCTTTGTTACATACTCCAAACTTAAAAATGGGTCATTTATTTTGTCTATTTTTCTTTTTGGCTCTATTATTGCACTTTCAAAACTTGGTGGTAGGGTATGACTTACGACCTGGGTTCTCTATGAAATATTGATTCAAATCGTACCGACATTCAAGTTCATCGCTAAACCTGCGATGAGTCTCGGATACTTTATTTGATTTCCACTCCTTGTATTCAACAATGATTTTTGATTGGATTTTTTTAATGTGTTCAACCCTTATCCCGCAGTTTAAAACCCTGCAGGGTTGCGAGAAACTGAGTGTTTTTGCCTCCAAATGTAATTTCAAAATCAAAAGATAATTTGAGATTTTTGGCTTGCCCGTAAGAAAATCAATTTAGTGAGCTTTCACCTTGTCTGCTTCAATACAAAGCAGATATTTAGAGTTCCTTGAAATAGAAACGTAATTAAAGTGGCATGCGACTTGAGAAAAGCTACTTGAACTTTTCAATGATTTTTTTAAATTACGAAGTCCATTATAGAATTTTTGGACTTCATTTGCCATCTTATCCTGGTGCGTTATGCCAAACAGTCCTCCAGTTAAGACTTTTTTACTTCACGATCCCAATGCATTTCATAAGCCCTATGTATTTCACAAGCCCTATGTATTTCACACGCCCTATGTATTTCACTCCCCCTATGTATTTCACACGCCCTATGTATTTCATACGCCCTTTGTACACCATAAGACAGTCTTTGAGTCACGTTTCTCTGCTCACATATTCTTTGAGCCTTACTGACCATCCTATAATATATTCTACTCGGATATTACGGCTGTTTATCAACTCACAGTTATTGAGTCATCATTTCCGACGGAACCTTGACAGCTCGAGCCAGCACTGCTCTGCGCTCGTTTCGCAACTTACGATGGTGCGCTTAAGCAACAAACATTCCTGTTAAAATGATGCGCTCAAACAACAAACATTCCTGTTAAAAATGATGTGCCTAAGCAACAAACACTGCTGTGAAAATCCCGTGCATGAGCCCCAAACACTGCTGTTAAAACTTCAAAGATCATTTTGAAGTCTGTCGGCACCCTGATATCAACCTCAGCTCATGACAATATAACCAAGCTTCCCGTGTGCGCACATCTCCACCTTTTCTCCAGGAACATAAATGAATATTAGTGAAAACCTTACTTCAATCTAGTCAAAAGTAAAGACGTTGAGAACATTGGTTGGCCGTCCATCGATGTCTGTATTTTAAGAAGAAGTGTACGAGAGAACATTTAGAGAGAACGCGCACATGCTGCAGTTTAGGGCAAAATGAAGTCACGTGTTCTGTCATCTATTCCTCCTGCCTACAGTAGCCACGGCATACAAGAGTGATGGAGTGGTGTAATCTTGAATACTCGATTCTATGCTCGTTTTGCTGCACGCAAAGCGGCGATGATGATGACGAATGTAAGAATCAGTCTATCCAAGAATACGTCTTAATGGTGGCACGCATAACAGGTCCATGACACGCGTTATCGACCTGTCGCTGTGGGTGTACAGAAGGGCATGTTATTTAATGAAAGATTAGTTAAGTGTCGCATTAAGATGGCTGTGAATGGGTTTTTCATTTTACCGGGTCATGCATGTATTCGGGTAGTGTATGGATTAATTAGTACTGGAAAGAAAAGGGTTTTCTCAAACAACATTGATACCTAGACTGAATAAAAATTCTACGATAAATTCCTGATACAGATACCGTGTATCAGGGAAAGAACGTACCCCAATGCCTTTTAGAAACACCTGCATCATTAACGTTCTCTATTAAGAAAGTAATTCAATACTCCACATAAGTCTTTTCATTACTGATATCCTCTCTTCGCTGGCCGACCACACCGCATGACAATCCTTTCTACACCGTTTGCATTTATTTTCACGCCGCTTTTTTGCTGTCATTACGCTGAATAAATTAGGAAAGACCTCCCGGCTGGTCATTATGCAGAGCTCATCGCAATATCACTTGTGTTTAGGCAGCCAGGTCTCCGAAGGCGCTTTAAGTCCGTCGTAAGTGCGGTAATGGCAGCCCTAATCTCCTGCCCATTACCCATCAGCAGTCCAGCAGCTCAAAAACTCATTTTAACTGCTAAAGTAATTAAAACGAAATTGGTTCAGTTCGAGGGTCGGGGTCAGCCGCCCCCGTGGCCATCTCACGGGAGGCATAACGCAGTAACTTCTTGATGCGCGGCATTACGCCCTCAGCGATAGTTGATCTTGCGCATCATGATGCGTTGAGCGCTTGGTAAATGTGCGCTCGCCTTCATCAAAAAAGGGTACGAGATTTTTGTTCAGCGTTGCGTTAGACGAAGAGCGATAAGCTGTTCAATGGTTGCAGGCTTTGGTAGAATTTTACGCATTGTGCTAGTACATGAGCGATGAGTTGTTCGATAGTTAATGTATCGACAAAGTTCTACGCATTGTGCTTGTTCGATAGGAGCGAGAAATTGTTCAACAGCTTCAGGCTTTCAAAAAAATTGTACACATTATGCTCGTACAAAAGTGATGAGTAGCTCGATAGTTAAGGTCTTGACAAAATTTCACGGATTATGCTCGTACGATAAGTGGGATAAATTGTTCAACAGCTTCAGGCCTCTGCAAAATTTAACACATAATGCTCTTACCTGAGCGATAAGTTGTTCGATGGTGAAGGTCATGACAAAATTTTACCCGGTTCGCTCGTACAACAGGAGCGAAAAGTTATTCGAGGGTGTCAGGCGTTGATAAAATTTTTCACGTTACGCTCAAACATGAGCGATAAGTTACTGGCTGGCTTCAAGCCCTGACAAAATGATAAAAGATAAAAAAAAAAACTTCTTACGCCTACATTTGAGTGCCTATTGTTTTGCAACACCGAATTTCTGAAGTTTTCATAAATGATTGCGCAGGTTACTCTTGTGATTAAAGTAACCTTCTCGCTCTATTGTACTTGAGTTAGCTGTGTTCCTAATATTCAATGAATTTCTGTATGGAAATTCAAACCAACAGCTATACCAGCCAATTTTGAGAGTGAAATTAGGGCAAATTGAAATTAGAGTAATCTGAAATTAGAGTTAACTGAAATAAGGGCAGGATCAATTTAGAGTAACATGAAATTAGGATACGCTGAAATTAGAGTGAGCTGAAATTAGGGTGAGCTTAATCTAGGGTCAGGCTGAAATTAGGGTAAGCTGAAATTAGGGTAAGCTGAAATTAGGGTGAGCTCAAACTAGGGTTAGGCTGAAATTGGGGTAAGCTGAAATTAGGGTGAACTGAAAATAGGGTAAGGCTGAAATTAGGGTAAGCCGAAATTAGGGTGAGCTGAAACAAGGGAAAGGCTGAAATTAGGGTAAGCCGAAATTAGGGTGAGCTGAAACAAGGGTAAGGCTGAAATTAGGGTGAGCCGAAATTAGGGTGAGCTGAAACTCGGGTACGGCTGAAATTAGGGTGAACTGAAACTAGGGTAAGGCTGAAATTATGGTAAGCTGAAATTAGGGTGAACTGAAACTAGGGTAAGGCTGAAATTAGGGTAAGCTGAAATTAAGGTGAACTGAAACTAGGGTAAGGCTGAAATTAGGGTAAGCTGAAATTAGGATGAGCTGAAATCACAGCTTCCAACAATTTGAACAAATTTAGAAAGCTTATTTTCCTCAAGCGATACGCCATTAGAGACATTACTTAGCTCTATTATAATGGAATGTTTGAAATAAAACTATTTGAGGGCCCGAATTAGTTCAGTTACCACCATCGCACCCACGTCCACTTTATTGGAATGGATGCAATTTTGAGTAATCACTATCCTAATCGTACACTAGACTGATCGACCGCATGTTTAACATCTCAGCATTAAAAACGTTTAATTTTGCAACAGTGTGATAATGATTTACAAAACACTGCGCATTTCCTAAACTTCACTTCATCTGAACAGCTGACTGCTGCATGTAACGCAGCTGTATTTTACACAACACATCCGTACACATTGCATGTCATGTTAGCACATTATCAAGTAGGTGTACGCTCATACAGGGTCATTAAATAATTATAAATAACTCTGCTTCACAAGGTGAATTGTGTGCAATACGCTGTATCTATGGGTAATCTTTGATTTCTGGGCTCAAAATTAAACGTCCAGGTACACTCCTCAACACTTGTGGTTCATTTCTGGTCAATGAAGTGATCGATCTTGGCGAAGGCCGCTTTATCTCTCCTCCACTTGAAGGAATGACCCTCGCAGAGCAGTTTCATCACTGGCGATCTGTTTTTTTTTGTAGGATTCAATCGTCATTCTGTTCGACGTACAAAAAGCAACTCTGTAGTCCACTGAAAAACATACTCTTTAGTAGATTTTCAAAAAGTCCTAAAGCGCGGGCCAAAAGTTTTGCTATGACTCAACGATGCAGGAGTTCTGCATCGTTGTTCTGTATATTTTGAGTGAAAACTTGATGACAGTTCGAGGCAAATGTTTATAATATTTCATGAATTTTCAAACACGGCAATGTCGGCGTGGAAAATGTTTGTGTGCATTGGATCGTGATGCAGATATTACGTTGTCCTGGTAGTAAAAGTTCGTGAAAATAGTGAATCTGGAGGAAAAATGCGATTGTGGTTCAAAATGAAGTTGTGCTCCTGTAATTTTTACATTTAAGCTTTAATGTACAAGTCGTCTTGTGCATCGATTTAGAAATTTAATCAAGTAGAAGTTAAGGTTGACATACGATTCCATTACAAAAGCATTCCTGAGACAAAATTGTTTACCAATTTGACAGTACAGAATAAAAATTAGGCACTATCATCTTTCACCAAAGAAATTCCCTAAATTCTAAGGAAACAACCAAGAAATGTTTTCATTGTGAGTGTAAAGACTTCGTAGAATTTTTTCGTCGACTCTAGCTGACATCAAAAACTCTTTACCAGTTAAATCTGTGAAATATTAACTGACATGAAATTTTTCCATTCTTTTAATGCGAAACATGAATTTTATGGAATTTGTTAACTCATGATGAGCTTTTGGAAGGAGTTAGGTGTTTCACTTTAATTTCACACATTTTGCTGGAATCAATCGATTTGAAAATATTCGTAATCTGAAATCGGTTGAAAACGGAGAGAACTGTGAAATCAGACAAAAATAAGTTTTGTGCTGAAATATTTCACTACTTTCACGAATTCTCGATACTTTGGCGTGCGTGATTGCAGCAAAGCAGCAACCTCCTGCCAGTTGGACACTCAGCCCTGCCCATCTGCCATTAGTTTTTTCTTAATGATGTTTTCTATCTTCTCATGGAAAACATGAGCGTGGAAATCTTCCACCATTTACGTTCCTGCGAACATACAACAAGGACGTGCTCTCGCATGGGCAAGATGTTTGGGTGACGCACAGATGAATTTCAAGATGTTTGGGCGATGCGCAGCTGATTTTCAAGATGTTTGGGTGATGCGCAGCTAATTTTCCAGATGTTTGGGTGATGCGCAGTTGAATTTCAAGATGTTTGGGTGATGCGCAGCTGATCTTCATGATGTTTGGGTGATGCGCAGTTTAATTTTAGGATCTTTGGATGATGCGCAGCTGAATTTCAAGATGTTTGGGTGATGCGCAGCTGATTTTCAAGATGTTTGGGTGATGCGCAGTTCAATTTTAAGATCTTTGGGTGATGCGCAGCTGAATTTCAAGATGTTTGGGTGATGCGCAGCTGATTTTCAAGATGTTTGGGTGATGAGCCTGGATTCCAAAATACACGATTCCAAAATTCACCCCAGGATTTCAATGACAACATTTCAAAACTCCCCCGAGCAAAATACAACTTCTCAACTTAGTGTTTCACGTCTACGAGTATTGACACTCCGCATCCAGCTCGAACGAGAGCGCAGTTGTGAGTCTGAACTTCTTTATTTTGCAAAAAAATTTTGACGTTGATGAGCACAAAGTTGATGAGCTTGGGGGCACGAAGCTGATGCAGCTTGGGAACACGAAGTTGATGGGCTCATTGATGGGCACAAAGTTGATGTAGCTTGGAAACACGAAGTTGATGGGTCCGTTGATGGGCTCAAAGTTGATGTAGCTTGCGTCATGTCGCGAACCTGCATGGCTGCGGAGACAGGCCAAGCGAACGATGTATTTGCAGGGCTGCTATTGCCGAAAAAATTGCGGTTACACACTCCACAAACTGGAAATTCCAACCAGCGTTTTTAAATTTCTCTACTTTTTACTGGAGAAATACGTGAGTAGAAATTTAGTGTTGTACTTGTACATATCTTATCAACCACGTTTGCCTTGCGTGCGTTATGAAAAATATGTTACGACTGCTAAAATATTTCTACCCTCCACTGCTCTGAAATCAGCGAGAGAAAATGGCTTTCCTCTGTACCACGATTTTTTTATCCATTCGAATATAAAGTAAATTTTTCTCCTCCATGAGGCAAAATCTTGCGTCACTATAGGAACGTAGCATTTTTGTTCAACCACGCTGCAATTTAATGAAATACTGTGCTGCTCAATATCTGTATAGAGATTAATTGTTCATTCTTTGCCACTTTTTCCATCTCGTAGGATCATGATCATTGTTCCTCAATTTTGCTAATGATTTCCTCTGAAAAATTCTTTAGGTATTTGAGACATTTTAATCCATGCCTTTATTTAAAGCTTGCATGTGATTTTTTGGGAATGCCAAATTCATTCATCCCTGCACTCTGTGAGGCGAATTGGGTGAATTTTTGAGCGCAAAACGTAACTCAGGATACTACATTGCCTTAAGTTTTATTCTGTTCGTTAAATTTTGATCTTCAGTTTTTTGGAAGTTGTCACATAACAGGGAAAGACAGAAATTTACTTCGGTTCTTACTTTACCATTTGAATATCGTGATCTTGACATACATAAGACTTTCACTGCCCTTAATGTCTTGCCCGACTCTCGTCCCTTTTTCGTGTCGTATTTTGAGTCCCGGTAAATATGGGCGAGGACTTTTCCTTCCTTCTTTGGTAATCTGAGCCACGGAAAGTTCTGTCCCTGAAGCTGAAAGTGAGCTACGGACTCGGCAAATATTGGTTCACTAAACAAGGGCGTAAAGACTTCCGAGGCGTCTCGCAGCTCTTAGATCGGCCCCAGCAAAATTTCTGAACAAACTTCGCATGACCGACGGTGGCTGCGACGATAACATCTCGTCGGCTCGATTAGTTGGTCGGTCAAGGTCGAAAAGCCTCGGTCAACACACGCTGTGCTAATTTTTGGTGCCCATTTTCGGCGGAAGACAAACGTACGGTGGCAGAGGCGGGTGATTGCAAGAATAAAAATTTAGACTTGGGAATAATTCTTGCGAGGCCGTCGCGAGGAAATGCATCAGGTAAAAGTTTGAATGCATCATTCCCTTGGGACGGGTGGCGTATGTGCGATTTCCCTTCACGAATTTCGGAATATTTTGTTAATTCTCGGTAAAGTTTGCTAAGTTTAGTCCTTTGAAGGTCGGTGAAGTTGAGAACGCTTAGGGTGTATTCTTTACCAAGAAGTTCTTAGGCATCCTGACACTTTGACTGTTTTTATGGTTTTCAAAAAAGGAGCTCGTCAATTTTGGGCCTCGTGCATCAATTTTTCCTGCATAACAAATGAATTTCCTAGTAAAAATCTGTGTTCCATGAGAGGAAAAACTAAAAAAATAATTCCAAAATCTGTGAGAAGAAAGTGTAATTTATTGAGGCTGTGTACCGTGTTTAAAAAAGAGCGATATATCAACGGGTAGAAATTCAACTAACGATGTTTCGAAGAATCATTTTATCTAAGTATTCAACTCACTCAGTCTCGATTTGTATCAGCATAGAGCTGTTTTGCATAAGAGTTTTTCGCTTTACTGATTGAAATTTTACTTTTACCTTCAAACTCCGTCCGATGATATTTAGGCCTAATCAATATTTTTAACTCCGCCGTAAAAAAACTAACCATGTTCCATTGTTTTAAATTTTATTATTCACAAGCAATATTCTACGGAAATTTAATACTAGATTCAATTACTATAAATTTAGTAGAGTTGAAGGTATACCAAAAGAGCAATATTGCAGAGGAAATATAACCTACAGCATCTAAAGCAGATGAATCTTTCTTCCGATTGTAAACCATGACTTAAAACGCTTGTTTGATACCACGATACTAATTTATCATACAAATCTTTTACGAAGCAATGAATGATGACCTGCAGTTCTTTCTTTTAATTCAAAAAATAATGGCATGAACACTCTTCAGGCAATACACAATAATTCTAAACTCTCTTCACGGCATAAAAAAAATCAAAATAAATCCAAACTTTCTTCAGACAATAATCAAGAAATCCAAACTCTCTGCACGCAATAAATAACAATTCCAAACTCTCTTCAGACAATAAACAACAATTCCAAACTCTCTTCAGGCAAGACACATTCTTTAATTCTCTTCAAACAATAAACAATACGATTCACTGAATAAATTTTGGCCGCCACAACAGCACATGCACAGCAAAAGGCGACCTCTCTATTCCACGAGCGCTCCTGCGCCCTGAGGCTGTTCCATGACATACATGGTGGCTTAGGCCCATGAAATATTCCAGCGTTCGTTGAATAAGGGAAGAACGCAAGTAATTCACCTGACGCAATGGATGATGCTTCATCGTGACCGAAATATTCCATTTGTTTCAGAGCCTTGCTAATTCGGTCGATGGAAAACGAAAAATACAATTCGAATTCTAGAGGAATATTTTAGGACGGGAGTTTGGTTCACAGGGCGAGCAGCAATGCAATATTTGTCAGTTCGTTCACGCTCTTTTGTTCAAGCTCTTAAATTCAAATTTCGGGCAGGGTTGTCCGGAGCTGCTGTGTTATATGGCACGTAAATTTATCGCTGAGTGATTCATTTTTGTTCACAGTAAAATTCATTGATTGTATTGATAAATCTGGGTTTAAAAGAGGTGACAAAATATAGTCATGTTTCTTTGATGATTAAATAAATGAAATTTGCCCAGAGAGATGGGAAAATGAATAAATTTTCAATACTTCGCCACATGCAGAGGAATGAGTTAAGTTCGTTGTTTGCAGGAGACGTAAATTCTGCTTAATTAATGCATAAATCATTTTCAGATGTTCTGGACCATCTTGAAACTTATTCTAGGGCATGTTTCTGTGTAATAAGGGCTGTGAAAGATAATAATCTGAACGAGGTTGATGTTGTGCTCTGCTACTGTTACTAATTTTCAAATAAATTTTCGAGTATTTTACGTAATCATAGCAGTACAACCGACAGTAACAGTACATTTGTCAGCTTGACTCCCAAACGTACTGATTTTTACCTCAAAACCTTCCTGTTCGAGTTGTTTCCTGACATAAATTCAAGCGCAAAACTCCGTAGGGTTGCCAGTTGTTGTGTACTCCAATTTCACGTCACAAGAAAAGGCTTTAATGCCCCAATTTTAGCTTTAAAAACAGGATGCGGGACAGCCAAGTCTGCAAAAGAATTTTTGCTGCTCTCTGTACAGATACGACAACATGAAATGCAGGCAAATCCGGTCTCTGCGCCATATAAAGCTTGCACAACCTAGCCCTGCAAACCGAGCCTTTAATTTTTGGGCTTCGAAGGAAGTATGTTAGAGGAAAAGTGAGCGAGTGCGCTTTCGAGTGCAAGCTCTCTAGTAACGTCATGATTCCCCGCAACTTAATTTTACGGAGCCGGATTCCGAAAAAGAGTCCACACTTCCAAAAAGTGTCCAAGAAGAGTCCAAAAAGAGTCCAGACTCCCAAAATAACACAAATGAGTCCAGACTCCCAAAATGATCCAAAAAGAGTCCAGGCTCCAAAGTAATCCAAAAAGAGTCCATACTCCCAAAATGATTCAAAAAGAGTCCGGATTCCCAAACGTGTCCAAAAAGAGTCCAGACTCCCAAGCTCACTCCCAATGTCATGATTCACCTCGACACTGATGGCTTATTTTACGTAGCCGGACTCCTCAAAACATCGCTGTGGCGACACACAGACTTTACCTAGCAAAAAGCAGACGTTGTGATCTAGTCTGGAAAATGTCACAAGCATCGTTTGGCGGGCGCATGCAGCAGCGCACGAGCAAATATGAGCGTCTAATGAGAACATCATACGTGGCTCTTCGAGTCACAGGTCTATTTTATTTACATATTTCTCTCGTGCCCTGCCGAAAGCCAAACTCGGAGTGTCGGGGTCTGAAAAGTGTTATTGCATGTTACATGTCGTGTCTGATACTGTATGTTATATGCCGGGGTTTGAAAAATGATATATGTTATATGCCGGGGTGTGAAAAATGTTATTTGTTGTATGTCGGGGTGTGAAAATGTTATATGTTGTATGTCGGGGTGTGAAAATGTTATTATTGTATGTTGTATATCGGGGTCTGAAAAATGTTTTTGTGTGTTATACGTCGGGATCTGAAAAATGTTGTGGTATGTTGCATGTCGGTGTCTGAAAAATGTTATAGTATGTTATAGCATGTATGCAACTGGTGTGTGCAGTAGAATGAACACGATAGCTTATACGTTTCTCGCTTTGGGTGCTGTATTCTAGAAGTTTTTGGCGGTCAAAACGATTCCTTGACGAAGTGGAGATTGTTTTAAATTCCACTTTTCTGGTTTTAAGTGACGAATCAATTATTCAAATCTCCATTGTTTGTCGTGAAAGTACAGCGGTTGCGTTACTTCGATGTTCCAACTTTCTTATCGTCAGTAAGTCAACATTAGTAAATATGATTAATTATTAGTTCTGCACCGCTGTCATTATTTTCTCTTCGAAAATTTCTATCCATGTCAAGCCAATATCCTGGGCTCAGTATATTTTCGTTTTATTCATTCATGACAATATTTCTTTGTTATGCAATGCGAGCAGCCATTAGGACCTGGTCTGCACACCGCAGTGCAACTTACGCATGCGAGGGAATTTTGAAGCCCATGAGAGTTTCATAGGAATGTACAAGGAGTAGTCATTGTGCTACAGATATTTTCAGCGAATTTTTCATCTCATTCATTTCCCATGGCCAATTCACTATAAACTGGCCACACGCTCATAAATTGGATAATTCACCTTAAATTCAGCACACGCTCCTAAATTGGCCAATCCGCCTCAAATTAAGAACACGCTCATAAAGTGGCCAATTCGCTTTAAATTGGGCCACACGCTCATAAATTGGCCAATCATAAATAGGCGAGTTTTGACCAAATGCTAACAACAGGACAAACAATCCCGAGCAGCTTTCCCTCCTCTGCCGCCTGTACGCCCTCATCGCGAGCACCCATTTTACGAGCGCTTCTGGGCTGGTTTTACGCGCTAATCTGCGCTGATCGTCGCACAACAAACGCGTTTGTGCCTGAGCGGCGGCCGCGGCTCCCAGCGCTGCGAGGAGCGTCCTAACCTACTGCGCTCGCTCTAAAAAGTAACAGTGTTTTATGAAATAAAGTAGAAAGAAACCAAAACAGTAACTTCTCCGTAGTTTTAACTCTTTCTGTTTTCAGCTAAAGTTGTTTTGGCTGGTTTGCCTGAGGTTGTATTTGAACCAAGATGAAACTTCTCTTTTGTGCGCTTTAGGAATAAAAATAAACATGAAAATCAAGCAACAAGAAGTTTCTCGATAGTTACACTCCTTTCTGTTTTTGCTAAAGTTGTAGTTGAACCAAAGATAAACTTCTCGATCGTAAAATTCCTTCGGTTTTTGCTAGTAGCAAAGTTGCATTTGAACAAAAAAGAAACTTTCCGACAGTGCGTGTTAAGAATAAATACAAAAATGAAAATCAATGAACAAGAAGTTTCTCGATAGTAAATCCCCTTCAGTTTTCGATAAAGTTGTATTTGAACCAAAAATAAACTGCTCGACAGTAAAATTCTTTTCTGTTTCTGCTGAAACTGCAATTAGAAGGCTTTATCCGGAGCTGAGTAAAAATGAATTTCTAATTATTTTATAAAATTTGCTAGTAAAAAATTTTAAAGTAAAGTTCATCTTCTGAGGTTTTATTTTAATTTTCTGGATGTGCAGTAAGCTAGAGAGTTCGTAGACTGACTATGAAAATTGAAAATGTGATATGAAAAATAATGTATCCTCTGTAAATGTTTACGGCGTTAACGTTTGGCTAACTGTCACAGCTGAAAGTTAGAAAATTTCATGAATAATAATATTTTTTTTCATGTAACGTTGTCCTAATTGTGTAAAATTTGGCCCAATTCTTTGGATTTATTTTAAGCACGAATAAGTCGCAGCGTGAAGGAAGGTAGCTCAAATTTTCACATATTTTCTTGAATGGAATCACTTATTTAATTTTTTCATGGACAAATAGCAGACAACTCTTTCTTACATAAATCTTGGCAAATCGCGGACGTACTAAAGAGATTTACGGTGCGCAAGTGAGCGTTGGGATTCTAGCTCTGATTTATACCGAAATGTTGATGTTGGAGCCGACACATATATAGACGATTGAAATCGAAATTTTTGTTCTACAGTGTACCTATGCTCATGCCTTTTCCATGATCGTAAAGCAGAGAGTTGAACTTTGGACGAAAAAGTGCTGTACATTTGCTAGAGCAATCAATTTGCATCTCACACCCTCTTCTCTTGAACAAATACCCGAAAAAAATTGTTCTTGAATACAAATGCTTTTTCAAATTGGGAGAAAGTGATCAAAATAGTTTCCTAGAAATTACCCTACAATGCACCTCGAGAATAAATGTTAAAATATTTGAACAATTTTTTTTGAACAATGGCTATGCGCTTCATTTACTTAATAGATGTATTCGGCAACTGAGAGAAACCAAATGTAATTCTGCTACGATGCCGCCGACAGTAGAGAAAAAGAAGCTTTACGCGTCGATGCCGTACTTAGGCGTCGATGCCGTACTTTGGTTTTCAGTCCGAGAAGCTGAAGAAGGAACTACGCTCTCTTACAATGAAATATTTTATGTGTGTTAACCTCCAGATTATATTAGTGAACATTTTTAGAATCTGTACTCTGTTTTCATTCAAGGATAAACTGCCTATGTCTATGCTCTCCTCTATTGTGTATAAATATTGTTGCCCACTGTGTGGGTCTGTGTACGTTGGTTCAACCACGCGCGCACTAAGATGTAGAGTATTTGAGCATATTGGTAGGAGTTTCAGAACCGGTAATCCACCAAACAAGCCACCTCACTCAGCTATAAGAATTCATTCAGATCAGTGTAAATCTCCAGTTCTGCAGCAAGACTTTTCCATCTTAAGTTCTGCTAACTCAGTCACTGATTTACGTATTATCGAATCCTTCTTCATTAGCCGCTTAAAACCCGATCTAAACGATATGCAATCGTCCCACCCCTAAAAATAGCTTCAGTTTAACATTTTACCGTTACATTTTTTTGGGGAGTTTTTCTACAGTTCATAAATGTATATTTTTCCGTGTATTTTTTCAGACATCCGCTGATGATGACCTTAGGAGTCGAAACGTTCGTTTTTTAACAAAAATGTCTTTTAAATCAATAGTCTTTGCTATTACCTTCATTTTAAAGCTATGTCGAATCGTACAACCTAATTTGATACATTTGACGGAAGAAGAGAAGAGAAATAAAGTCAGGTGAGGGTGTTGGCTGTCGACTGAATCAAGACCCCTTGTACAAGTCTTTGGAATATGTAGTTGCTAAAATACCTCTGTTTACAAGAAAACTTTGGTAACATTCTGTATACGAGAGATAAAAGCTTCGATCGCAAATAAACATATTGTTTCCGGTGTCATGCTTTTTTGGTGAAAATTCGGTTATAATTAACGAATTTAAAGGAAACGAAATGCTATGCTATAGATATCCGCATAAAAGCTGGCAGCTTATTTTTTTCAGATTTCACGAACATTCATGACAACGTTAAAATGTTTTTCACTAATTACTAGTAGTAAAAGATGCTTGCGTTCATAAATTCCCAATATCCCCTTACCTGAGCGAGGTTATCTGCAGAAGAACAAAAAATATTTGCTTAAAGTCTTTGGGAAGACTAGCGGCGAGCTCCAAAGTTGCCCCGCATTCAGAGCAAAAAAAGGGGAGCATTTTTAATAGAGCTATTTACTAAGTTTTTGCGCTAACTGCGCACGGTGTCCGATGTTTATTTTGCGCAAAATCTGTTTGTTTTTCCGTGGCTGTTTCTTTAGGACTAGCGGCACAAGCGCTGTTTTTTCCTTCGTTCTATTCTTTACGACACGAGAAGTTTCCAATTTGCCGGCAGGAGCGTCTTGTATCTGCAGCCTTGGGAACCGTCGCAGTCTCCGTTTGAAGGTATTAAAAATTTTCCCCGAATTCATGCAACCTTTCTGGAAAAAAGTCGATCATTCTGCTATTAATCTGCATTGCGTTCCCTGACTCTTGTTGAGGATAAAACAAAGAAGGGGAAGCAATTTATTTCTTGAAAATTTGCATGATAATATGGAGCATTTGCTTTTGATTATTGTAACGTAAGGAGTCTTTAAGAAAAGAAAGGTAAACAGTCTATTTCTAAAAAGTTGATGCAGAAGGATAACATATTGACTTTTAGATATCGTAATTTAAAAGATCCTTACGAAAAGATATAACAACTGCTAATTTCTTAATGTTGTTAGAAAATTACAACTCATTGGGTCGTGAATATTTAAATTAGAAGGTTGTTAAGTAACAAAAAAAGAGCAGTTCATTTCTAAGAAGTTCTCCCAATATTATAAGACATTCCCCGATAAATATCTGCACGTAAAAGGTCCTTAAGAAAAGAAAGGGAAAATGGTTATTTCTTAAATGCGGGCCCAACAGTATAAAACAATACCTTCCAGATACCTAAACTTTAAAAACCCTTAAATGGCCTTCTCTTTGTGTCCTGAGCAACGGTCAAAATACGGTTATCGTGTCGGTAAATTCATCATATTATTTGAACAAGATTTCGATTGGATTATAAATTATTTCAAGCCTCTCTGACATTATTCGAGCCATCAACAACGCAAGTCAAGCGAGGTGGAGTTAGCGTCACATTTATCATTTATCCCGCGTGTACCGTGTACCTCAATCAGTTAAATGACCCATCCTTTGTCTAAGCTTCAGCAAAAAGGTAAATCTAACTTTACTCACATGAGTTAAATTGCACTGAGTTAAGTTGAGTTCAGTTTTAAATTGGGTTGAGTTGATTGAAGTTAAGTTAAGAAGAACTGCTCCATTTCCGTTATTTGGTGACGGATGTATATTATTTTGAATAATTCTAGGCGGAACATGTTCTGCTCGTTGAAAACTGATGCTATTATTTTTGTTGATTAAAAGGTCGCAAGCGTTCACTGTTCTCTTCTGCGCGCAATAAAGAGAACAAGTGTTGGAGAACCTTAAGATTCATCTTCTGAAAGTATTTCAAAATCTTAATCAATATTTATTTTTTCAGTTTGTTCTCGTTGGAAAACAATTGCAGGTTGGGAAACTAATTCAAAGAACTTTTTTTGTAAGGTATTTCTGCTGTACAAAACCAGTCTAACTTTTTCGCCGCCTGTATGCATGTTTTTCGCCACCTAAGCGATTTAAGCGATTAAATCGCTTAGGCGGCGAAAAACATGCATACAGGCGGCGAAAAAGTTAGACTGGGTATTTTTCTGTGGATATAACTTCTTTTGAACTACGAGGAAAGTTATCCAATTTTATTCGACTGCTGATGTATCTTGTCCAACATCATTAAGTTATTTTGAGTGGTATCCACAATCACTCAATTATTTAAGTGCATTATCTGATATCACTTAGTTATTTTTGAGTAGTATCCAATATCATTAAAGTTTTTATATAGGTCATCCGGAATCACAACGCTATTTATGTGTAGTATCTAATATCATTAAGTTATTAAATAAAATTATACGACATCACTAACTTACAGTAATTCATTGAAAAAATTTGTAAGAACATCATGTGACTACATTTTATCATGAAATGCATAAGAACGAGTGTTGACTTCGGCTGGCTTGTGTAGAGAAGTGAATTGCGTAACAGGGGCTAATTTTCTTGTAAGTCAGTTTTCGGAAAAAAAAGGCGTAGAGCTTCGAAAATGCATTGAATTTTTACGAAATTTACTTGAAACTGAGCTACAAACGTAGTGAACTCAAAGTTTATTTTTTATGCTACTTTGAGGAAACAAGTTGCTCACGAGGATAATTAAAAAATGCTGTTAAAATTTTAATTCAATTAAAATTACCAGCCACTTTGTTCACGTGTTCTGGCCAGAGTTAAGAATACAAATTTTAATTACGTTTTCTAAATTTCACGTGCGTTTGATATCTGCTAAATCACGTGGACTTTAAAAATGAACAAGCTCTTGCCAACGCATGTTCAGCTCAGCTTTGAGTGAACCGCTCTCAGCTGTGAACTTGAGTAGGCAACCACGAAGGCTTTTGCCTCATTATGTTTGTGTGTATCTTCCTGATCGGAATTTCTAATGGTGCTTCAATAATTGGTCGGACTAGGAGCCATTTGATCTCTTTGCCAAGTTCGTTCTTCGCTCATTAAAATTTTGTCGCTTACTAGTTGGTATGGAATACCGATGTCGTCACAGTTTAATCACTTTGGTGTTCAAGTCCTGCTGTTACGGATACGATTTGTTATTCGACACAATTTGCCGTTGATAATTTACCAACATGAATCAACTTGCGCGGTAATTGCGCATGGAATTTTTGTCGCTCTTAACGCAGAAATTTTGAGCTGAGTTAAACACGAAGCAATTCATTTTTACCCTAAAAATGACGCGTCCTTGAGCAGTCGACTCATTTTTACTTCTGCCTTGGAGCGTCACGCTGCTTTGTCTTTATTTTCCCCTGTGCATCCCTCCATTGTTACCTTGAAATGACGTGCCGCGGACCTTCATTTGTACCCTATGCAGTCATTATTTTTACCTTGAAATGACATATCCGTGATCGTATCAAAATAGTTTTTATATCAGCCTTGGAATTCCATGTCATTGCCTGCATTTACTTCAAGAACCCTTTATATTTAATTTGAAATGACGACTTACAGTTCGTCTTGTGTACCCTGAACAACTTTTAATCCCGCATTTGCACTTTATGTTAGTGTCCTTCATGTTCACTCAAAGAACCCTTCGTATTTCCTTTAAAATGATGAACTACTCTACTTCACTTTTGTTTTGAGATCACGAGTTACTGTTGGACATTTTTACTTTGGATGACGAGTTATTGCTTTACACTTTTGCTTTGTGGTGACGAGTTACTGTTCTTCACCTTTCATTCGCGATGACGATTTACGATTTTTCACCTTTACTTTGCGATGACAAGTTACTGTTCGTCATTTTTACTTTGCGATGACGAGTTACTGTACGTCACTTTTGCTGTGAGTTAACGAGTTACTATGCGTCATTTTCGCCCATAAGCAGCCTCTAATTTTGCCTTGAAATGGCGCAGTCCTTGATCTCTGTTTGGTGATCAAGGCGGCGCCGATTCCCATCAAGATAATGCCAACTTCGGGCCGGTTTTTGCGCCGCTGCTTCGTTGATTCACTCAGAACTTCTTCGTAAATTTTATATGCGCGCAAAGAAAGGAATTGTGAGGCGACTTGACAGGCGAATAAGTGGCAGTTCTCATTGAGTTTGCAGAAGCGTTTCTTCAACCAGGCGAGATAACTAGAACTGAAAAAGAGAAACTTTTGTGTAGTGTTTCTTATGGAAAGGTAGTAATGAAGTTACGTCCCTTAACTTCATTGCAAATTCTGCTGTGTGTCTGTTAGGAGACTAACTAATTTTTGGATGAATGGAACCATTCTTTTCTTCTCACACTGCGTCTTGAAACTCCATATCATCTCGAGCTCAATATTTAGTTTGTGCTGCGTAAACACGAAATGTTTCACTCCATATTGAAATGTGCATTTTATTTCAACTATCCATGTGGAAAACCGTGCTTTCTGTCCTGGGCAGATGTTGCTTCTCTCCAAATATTCTCTAGAGTATGTACTTTTTTTACTGTGAGGATCAACTATAATTTATAAGAATATAAGGTTTAATTATTTGTGGCATTATTTTTTAATTATCCCTGCCTTACTAATTCTCAATCATCATTCTGGCTTGAAGTATATTTACTTGGTCATTACCAACACTATTATTCTGATAAGTGATACTATTGCTTTTAATTGTGTGCCCTGTTTGGCGCCAACATCAGTGAAAGTGTTTTCAGTTTTAATTTAGGATATCCATTGTGTTAAAATTTATGGCTTTAGGATTACCGACCGAGTTTAGGTGCGCCGCACGGAGGCATGTGTAAATGTGGGGACAGTGTAAAATGGAGGGAAGTGTAAAGTAGAGGGCAGTGTAAAATAGAGGACGGTGTAAAATGGAGGACGGTGTAAAATGGAAGGAAGTCTAAAATAAAGGGAAATGTAAAATGGCGGATAGTGTAAAATGGAGGGATGTGTGAAATGGAGGGAAGTGTAAAATGGAGGACGGTGTAAAATGAGAGGAAGTGTAAAATAAAGGGAAGCGTAAAATGGAAGACAGTATGAAATGGAGGGCAGTGTAAAATGGAGGGATGTGTGAATTGGAGGGCAGTGTAAAACAGAGAGAAGTGTAAAATGGAGGACAGTGTAAAATGGATAGTGTAAAGTTTTTACGCAAATTTAGACGTGGTAGGCAATTAGGGATTCATATTGGGATAATTTTTATGTATTTTACAAGCTGGAACATGAAAATTGGCTGAGGTCATGGTGGGGTGCGTCAGGTAATATTGGTTTTACTTCAGTTAAATAAAAAATTGATTTTATTTCTGAGGTTAACTTTTACAGATACAAGTTTAAGTGATCATTCATGTTATGAACTAGTGGTGAGTAGCTTTACGATCCCCCGAGTTGAATGTGGTTGTAAGGTGACGAAACGATGCAGAAAAATTAACAATATAGGAAAAGATGCTTGGAACAAGTTATCTCAAACAGACGTGTGTGATATTTATTATTTCTCTTATCATTATTATTACTACTTTCCTATTATTATGAAGGGATCAGAATGTGGACTTAGAATTGCGTTAAAATATTGTCCCACACTCGACGTCGCACAGATTTGATTGCACGCTCAAATTTGGATTGAGTAGAAAAGAGAATTTAACACGACATTTTACTTTGTTATGCATCTTATAGGGAAGAATGAAATGGCTATGGGCATGTGCCATGTCTCCATATACGGAGACCCAGCACCGGCTCGCCGCTATCGAAGCCAGTCTGTAACTTATGGTGGTAAGCGGGGCCATTTCTATGGAGGAGCTCTAGATGATTATCTAGATATTGCACGCTCTTCAAAGCGCTATCGAGAGTTAGGAACCTCTTCGTGTGAGGGCTGTCAGGTGAATGTAATCTGTGTTCAATGGAGCAGTCGGAGCGTGCCGGCCATTTCGGCTCCTGAGAATGCATTCTGGCTCTTTCTTGAGTCTCTAGAGTGTGTTTCTTGCTACTGTGTGTTCTACGTGGCATTTCTAAGTGCAGTGAAAGTGTTAGATTCTTTGGTGGAAATGAGGTTTCTTCCGGCGTACTGTGTGTTCTACGTGGCAGGGTTCGAGTGAGAGCGTAAGATTCTTTGGTAAAAATGAAGTTCGGATGTACGATGTAGTCATAGTTTTAGAGGAAATTCCATATGTTAGAGGTTTGTCAAATGATGGTAATTGTAATGAGAGGATAAGAATGATTATAGGAAATTTTCAGACGAGGGATGTTAAAGTGTGTGTTATTGTTTTTTATTTTTAATTGTAAATCTTGGGATTGAGGCAGTCAACAAAGTTTGTGAATTTTCTCATCAGAGAAAAATGCCTAAATCACTAAATGAGGTCAAGGTTTCGTTGTTCGATATTTAAGTATTTTGAATATCTTTTTAATTAACGTATCTTAGTCACTCTTGTTGAGCATGTTCATCCCAACTATTGTTGGGAAAAATTCTTCTTCATAACTTCATTCAACTCAGTGGTAGAAACTAACACCTGACCTTTTTTTCTAGAGCATTGTACGAGATACTAAGAAAAGTTTTAACCCATCCAAGTCCGCTGTTTGAAAATGATTTATAATTAGTATTCATCGGACGAGTGATTTAAAATTATGTTAAATCGTTATCCTACGCTCGACCTCATTCAGATTTGATTAATCCTTGATTTTGGAAAAAGTAGAATAGAGAACTGGAAAATTTTTACTTCTGTGCGTAAAATTCATTCAGCACAAACGGTGCTGACTACTTCTGAGATTACTCAAATTGACAAGTTCATTTTAAGACCGTAATGAGATATCTTTCAATATTTAGTAATCGCAGTATCATATTTACTCATCTTTTTCGGTGCGGTCCTCACGTTATTTTCAAGCAGACCAAATTTGCTTCAACTCAAATGTAAATCGAACTCGTAGCACAAGTTTCTATATTCAAATGTGTCAAATATAATAGACTTGAGAAACGATCTACCACATCGCTTGTGGTAAATAAATTGTTCAAACTGTTTGAAACTAAAACACAGTTCGATGGTGGCCGTGGCCTAAAATGAAGTCAAAACTATTCAACACAATACTTACCACTCCGTTTTAAACTCTCTCATCAATCTGTTACTCTCTCATTTACATAGAGCCGGTATTTTGTCTGTTATTATAAACCCTCGAAGTTCGAAATATTTGAGAAGTTCAGTATCAGATTTAAGTTTTAAGAGCCTTTGTTGCGCGACAAAGGCCTTAGCAAATTAATTTTGATGTCTCTACAAGGGCAAAGATTTTTATTTAATTTGTTTTATAACGGCGACTCGTTCACTGAGGTGCAGTGACAGAGGTCAGACAGCCTAGGTCTAGGAGAACACGTGCATTTTCAATCTGATAGTCTAAATTCAGTTTGAAAATTTTTAATTCAAACACTACATGGATGCATAAGGAAATGCTCAATTTTTTCTCAAAACTTATAAATTGTTCAAGTTCACTGCTCATAAAATTTATTAAAATGTCTTTGATCATTTTTGTAAATCAATTTCACATCTCACGTCGAGCAACTTTTCGATGCATATACGACATCTTTTTTAGGCTGAGCCAATAAGAGAATTTTTCGTCGATTTTGAATAAAATTTAAAAATATCTATGTTATTTCCATGCACGCGTGTCTGAAGTAATGAGATCGGCGAACAAGATCCGTCTTCAAAATGAAATGCAGAAGTACGGTAATTCTTTAGTAAATTGTAGAGGGATACTTCTATCAAACACTGCGAGAGTCACAAAAAAAATGATTAAGGTTTTTAGGTGTTTTTGGTGTACGCGATCCGTCACAAATGACTGGAATCGATAATTTCTTAAAAAGTATACTTCAGATGTCGATCAAAAGCAAATATATCCAACCCAACAGAACCCGCGATTAAAATACTCTTAATCTTGTGCACTGGTGAAACTCCTATCAAAAATATTCATTAAGCTTCCTTGACAGCGTGATATAGTGGCAGACCAACTGAGCTTTAATTAACATGGCTTTCCCACGATTTTCTATGCTATCTTATACCTTTTCTATACTTTCCTCAGTCTCAACTGCTGATATTCTATACAACCCAATCTAATACACGTGATGTTCATTCCGACTCTGAATCTGCTGGGTTAATGTACCGAAAATAACTGTGGAGTTGATGAAGCTTGTATCACAGATACGCTCATCACACACTTTTGGCTGGTGGGTGTGACGCACTGACGGACGGACGCGGCTCCTTTTATAAGAGTGATACGAAAATAATTAGAAATAGACTGGTAATGGTTATGATTATGAAATCACTGAATGCCACTAATTGCTTTAAATGATAAGTGATTCACTTCAAACACGACATGAACGGACAAGAAAATATTAAATTTCATCCCAACAATTTTCATCGGTCGAGTTCATTGCTCAACAAAATTTTAACACAACAACAATCAATTCTGAGAATATCCGTGAAAGAGATTTGTAAATACGAAATGATGATAACTATTGTTTGAGAGTCATCCTTGACGCGTCAATGTAACATCAACCATGACACAATATCTCCATAGATCACGTGAGAGCATTTAGCGGCTGTTGCATAGGCTTACAAAGAGACAAAAGACCCGCAAGAAGCAAACGAACGCAGAGTGCTGTAGTGGACCTCGGCAGCCAGTGTTATGGACGGCCACTAAAAGTTTGATGCTCATCCTCAGAGAGTTGTAAACGCGCGCTCCTATGTAGCTACTCGTATTTTGGATACCAGCAGCGAGGCTAATATTTTTTTGCGCTGCCATGTTTCAGAGCTCGGCATCCTGCCGTTCCTTGACATCAAGTTTGGCCGCACGAGGCTTTGTTAAACACTGATGTACTCAAGAGGGTCATTTGAAACGATTTTTATTTGCTTATTTGTTCATTTTTCATTTGTTTTTTGGTACTCTTCGAGGAAATACGGATTTCTTTTAACAAAACGATCACCTTCAATTAGAGAAGCAACTCCGTTGTTTCGGGGTTTTCATTTGCATTTTATAATTTTTCATTTTGTTTTTGCTACTCTCCGAGGATATACGGGTTTCCTTTTACAAAACGATCACCTTCAATTAGAGAAGCAAGTCCGTTGTTTCGACACGCCGTGGGCGAGTTCTTGGAATGGAGTGAAGAAGGGCGTACGCCGCCGTCACCAGGACTACAATTTACTGCGTGCTGAGAATGCATACATTCGCAGCGGCCAGGTTTGTCTCTGCCTTTATTGCGCCTCAGGCTTTCAGCGAACTTAACAAGCGGACGCTGGTCCGGAATACAGAACATTACGAGGTATTAGGCAGTTTGTAGGGCGCTCAAAGTGACAACCATCAGTTACGTGATGGATCAAGGTCATGGACTCACACTTTCTGGGACATTGAATAAATTCTTCGTGTTAGAAACATGAATTTTAAATTTGGGAATTTTCTCGTTGTGTCAACGTAAAGTATTGTTTTTATTTGAAATTAGATTGTTACGAAATCTAGTGCTTTATCAGTTCTTCGTAATCCTTAATACTTTTACACATCCATAGTGGTGAGAGAATAATTTGAGAAAGAAATTTGAAGGACATGCAGCATGAGGGATTAAAACGCCAGAGAAAAGGTTCTACTTATTCCTCAGCTCACATGCAAACGTTCTACAATCGCACTGACTTTTAATCAGACACTGGTCTCTCCCATGCATGCCTTTTGGGAGTTAAAACCCGGCAAATTAGAACGACCTCATCTTATTCGGAAACTTGGCCCCTCGGAGAAAGTTTGTAAGCATTAATACGAGGCTAATTGCGAGAAATATGCACGGGTTAGTCCGACCAACTCCCGCGCCCGCAACTTGTGTTGCTGTTCCAGTTTTGGGAGTTGCAAGTGCGGCCAAAGTTTGTTGTTGGTGCGACGGCTTCCAATCTGCAATATTGTAACGCAACTGCAGCACTAACGTTTAGATGAAGTAAGTTCGGTTGCTTGTGTGCCTCAAAAGCAGATTTATAGAGCCCTCCGGCTCGCTAACGAACTTACCATCCAGGATCATACCATCATCTCTCTATGAGATTACGAACTTCGCCGCCGACTCCGACATGAATCGTTTCTCATGTCACCTCACGAAACATACGAGCAACATTTGCAACTTCGCGCCGGATGCGTAATGTAATTTATTCTTGCGACCATTGGGTATTGGTCTTCGATGTATTAATCTTGCCCTGCTGGATGACCGTACAAAATCAAAGCGCAGCGTCTAGCCGCGGAAAGATGAGGGAATATGAACAATGGTTAGCTCTTAGGCTTCATTACATATTGGCTGACTAGCTGCAACTTTGTGTTCGTGATCTTTCAGGGGGCGTTTTGTTGTATTTATGGGCATATGTATTGTAGTAAATTATGTTCATTGGAACTATTGCATTTTTATCATTGGGTTCGATCAGCATGCTTTTAATTGGTTCGATTAGAGCAATTTATATTCAATGGAGCTATTGCATCTTTGTACGCGAGATCTTTCAGGGTGCTTCTCATTGTATTTATGAACATACATATCGCAGCAAATTTTTTTCATTGGAACTGATGCATCTTTGTCTCCATGATATTTCAATGTGCTTTCCATTGTATTTATGAGCGCACATGTTGTAGAAATTGATGTTAATTGAAGTCGTACAAAAGTAGTTTGAGTTTGACGAGTAACAGGGAGTCTGAAAATCCGTAGTGAGATTTGAATCAGCGAGAAACTGTCACGTAGTTCCATGGGCCCACGTGAGAGTGTCTTGCTGCCCCACTGGAATGCATTGTTTATTCCTCAATTAGTTTTCAATGCGCTGAAGTGTGGAGAAATTTCAATCGAGGTAATGCATCCAATGCATCTAGCTTGGGAAGTTAATTTAAAGCATCTTCTGTTACGTTCGGGGCTACTGAAATACGCCTTGAAAAGCGGAAATACACATCGAAAAAAAAAGAACTTTAGAAAAATAAAATGTCACTTGAAAAAAATAAGTCTCGAAAAAATTTTAATTGTCTTCAAACATTTTAAGGAAACCAAATGATTTTATTACGAATTCAGTTCTACATTGGCAGAAGAGTAGTCAATGGTATAGCCTATGGCCGGCTATAGTCACTGGTATAGCCTTTGATGACACTTCAAAAATGATAATTTTTTCTGCCAACTTCATTCATGTAAGTCCTCCCAAGTACTCGCATTTAAGGAGATCTCTCTACATGTTTTCATTTTCGCATCATGTTACGCATGATTTATTATGACTGTATGATTATGATTTCATTCATTACTCGGGATAAACCATTAATAGCGAAAACTATCCTGTTGCTATTTATATCGGACTTCTCGTCTTTAAAATGTGAAGCACGATCCTCTCTTGACGTCCTATTTCTCTTTTTAGTGCTTTAAAAATTACTTATACTCCGCCCGAATTTTCCCTCATAGCTTTTGGTTCCATGTACCTGGTAGAGAAAGAGTAGAGAGAGGGATATTGGATTGAGGGTAGAGAGAGGGTAGAGAGAGGGATACTGGGTTGCGGGTAGAGAGAGAGTAGAGAGAGGGTAGAGATAAGGATATTGGTTTGATGAAATGAAGCCGAGGTTTATGGTGTTTGTAAAAACAGTGCATTTTAGGCCGCATTTTCAAAACATCAAATCGTTGCAGCGGGAAAGTTGGCATTGTAAGCTTTTCAAAGTGGACTATGCTGCGCAATGTGGTGATTCAAGCCTAGGCTTCTCCAAATAAAAGTAAAGAGATGCTCTAATTTATCAAATATTTTTTAGGTGTTTATTATGCTCAACTTTTATTCGGAAAAAACCAAACTAAGTTTAGCGCGTAACTCGGCCAAGTTAATTCAAAAGAACTTGCGTTGTGAGATAAAGAGCTGAGGCGACGCAAATTATTTAAAAATGCAGTCCCTGATCATAAGAGGCATTAGCGCCAAGTTAGCATGCAATTAGGAGGCATAAGACTTTCTTGAACGCCTACGCCTTTTACGTGATGACCTCTCACATCTTCTTTAAATACGATCTTCAGGATCGTATTTAGAGGGTGATGTTAAGGATCGTATTTAGAGGACGATGTTCAGGATCGTATTTAGAGGACGATGTTCAGGAACGTATTTAGAGGATGATGTTTAGGATCGTATTTAGAAGATGATGTTTAGGATCGTATTTAGAAGATGATGTTTAGGATCGTATTTAAAGAATGATGTTTAGGAAGCTAGAAGTCATTTTGCAGCAAAACACTACCAAAGAATGATGAGGTGGGGCATCGAAAATATTATTTCCTTATATGTTATACCCAAGTTCCATGTGTAATATACATACTTACTTAAATATGATATATACAGTTGTTGCCATAATCATGTGAGTTATAAATGTTAACCACATCAAAAAATCATGCGAGGTCCCTGCGCTGAACTTCTGATAACGCATTCGTCTCCAAATCCAGTTCACGGTTGCGACTCAAAGCACAAGACGACATGTTAGTGACTCGTAAACTAATCGGAAAATTAAAAATGAAAAAAATTCCAAGAAAATAAATTATCTTTCCAAAAAAAACATTTCGGACTCCAGCTCTATCATCAGCTTAAAAAATTTTCCATCATGTCTCAGAAAATTTGGTAAAGGGTACAGTGAAATTATTTTTATGAAGTGATGATGGAGTGGGAATATTTTTTCAACATGTGAGGCTAACTTCCTCGGAATGTTCTCCATTTTTAAGTTTCTGATAAGGTTCCGACAAAAGTAAACCACTGACTTCTTCAGATGTATTCGTAAAATGATGTTTTAGCGTTCAAATAAATTAAAAAGTATGAATTATCATCGGAAGTCTGTCCAGGGTTGCCAGATCGGTCATTTTATTTCCAATTTACACATAATTGGCCATTTTTTGAACGCAGTGACCATGAAAAATTCCCTTGGTCAATTTTAAAAATATCGCACGATTCAAGGAACAGAAGACCTATAACATCTTGAAGAGGTCATCTTGTCATAATATTGTTAAATTGTTAAAGTGAATAAAAGAATATATTAGTATTGTGATTTTCAAATGGAAAAATGTCTATATATTTCGTAGTGGCCATTTTCGATATCGTTTCTCGTAAAATGTGACTATAAGTTGACTGATTCATCTGGCAACCCTGGTCTGTGTGAGTGGAGCAGCGGTGTGGAGTTGCAGCTGCGGCCTGGGCAATCCTGAACGCCGTCTTCCATCAGGCAATCCCTGGCGTGATGACCTGCCGAGCTGTGGTGTGCTCCACGCCAGGCTGACCTGCCGAGCTGTGGTGAGCTGTGGTGTGGGCGCGGTGCGTAGTGCGTAGTCACCTGCGTAACGCCTTCAGTCGCCTGCGTAGTGCCTTCAGTCGCCTGCGTAGTGCCTTCAGTCGCCTGCGTTGTGTCTTCAGTTGCCTGCGTAGTGCCTTCAGTTGCCTGCGTAATGCCTTCAGTTGCCTGCGTAGTGCCTTCAGTTGCCTGCGTAGTGCCTTCAGTTGCCTGCGTAATGCATTCAGTTGCCTGCGTAGTGCCTTCAGTTGCCTGCGTAGGGCCTTCAGTCGCCTGCGTAGTGCCTTCAGTCACCTGCGTAGTGCTTAGTTGCCTGCGTAATGCCTTCAGTCGCCTGCATAGTGCTTAGTTGCCTGCGTAATGCTGAGTAGCCTGCATAATGCCTTCTCAAGTCGCCTGCAGGTCACCACAGATGCCGACGCCAGTCACACACATACACACTACGCACGCCGTCACTCATGTAGAGAGATACAAGGAAGCTTTCGTTTATCGCCGTGGCTCTTAAACTTATTGGAGGTGCTGAACCCCTCAAGTTCCGTACATGCATTCATCGAACCCTTCGTAGTTGAAAAAATAAAACATTTTTTTTTCATCATATACAAAACAAATGTATATAACAACAAACTGTGTTGGTGCACATACTGTACCATGCCGTACATAGACAAAGAACTACTGGTCAACGTATTGCCTATGTTGTGTACAAATTTACAGGCTTGCGTGGAGCTGTTGCTTCTCAGTTTGTAAGTTCTAGGGACCCAGAATGGAAGTGAAACCACAACCTGGCCTCGTTAACTCAATAATTCATTATAAATTCTTTGATACTCAAATCATCATAGCTATTAGAATAATGTGGTGTGCAAGAAACACTAATGATAGTGCTTACTGTGTTAATAGTCTGAAAATTTGCATTTTTATTTTAACTTATTAATATTTTACTATAAATATGAATGTTCTGTTACAGTCTCCAGAAGCTTTACTCTTAAAGCAACGGTTATTGGTCAATTATTTTTCATATTCATTTTCGCCCGGCGAATTGGCTTAGTCTTGACCACCGAAGTCTTTTTGAGGCTTCATTTGTGACTGCCACAGCCTGTTCTCTCGCCGTAATCTCAGGCAATTGCTAGCCAAATTTGAAGCTGAGCGTTAAGAGAACATCGAGGCAGTGTCACGTCCATCTCATCCCTCAGCTGGCATATGAAGAAAGTATTGCTCTGGAGCCCACAAAGCGCATTTCTTCATTTCAGGAGCGAGTCCTAAAAGCGGCATAATTTTCGACTGTCAGCGGGCGACAAACTTGTGCAATAAAGCGCCGTATCTGCGGGCCAGAGTTCTCGCTCTTCAAAACTTCACACCAGCGAATATTCGCCGCAGTGTAATTTTCTGAATACGTTATTTAGGAAGGAAGGAAGAGTGTCGCGCCACCGACGCTCGAGACAAATGCGAAAAATTCCCAAAAATTCCCCCACGAGTACAAGTACAGCCCTGGGGCTTACAGCCGAGCGACGACGGCTAAAAACCGGCAAACTTTTCACAAAAAAGCGCGCAAAATATCTTGTTGCGGTCTCCTCTCATGGAGGCGCGGCTTATCCTCCGTACTTTTAGCGAGCATATCATTGAGTAAGCTGGTCACACGTTCATTTTTGAAGGAGACTCCTGTAATCATTGATCATTTGTCTTATTCACTGCACTATGTTAGTTTGCTTAAGTTCGCTAACGTCGCCTTTCCTTTTTTTCGTACGTTTTTGCTGTGCAGTTTCAGACGACGAGGCCTAGAGTGCGTGCGTTGCAATGATATTTACGTTTTTGTTCAAGTGTCTCAGTGGATTCACCCTCAGACTTTGACGTATTTGCAGACATGCAACTGCCGGTGTTTCATTTGCTCATTCTTGCTGTTATTTGCTCACTGGATCACACTTTATATTCTTCGAATAGTGATTGGATCATGCTTCATCATCGTAGTTATTTACTGACCAAGTATAACTTTACTCTCGCCGTTATCTACCGACTGGATGATACTTCATCCTCGTCGTAATTTACTGAGCAAGTCATACTTTATTCTCGTCGTTGTTTCAGAGTGAGTTAAATGCCATCATCACTATCGTTGTCATTGTTTCCAAAGTCATATTTTCACCTCGTTATCAACGCTGTTGGTTACTAGCTGGATCACGTTTTGGTGAGCGACTTTCATGAATTTACATTTGCCTTCACATATTCATATTTTCCTCCACTTATTCACATTTGCCTTCACATATTCACATTTGCCTTCACTTATTCACATTTGCCTTCTCATATTCACATTTTCCTTCACTTATTCACATTTGCCTTCACATATTCACATTTTCCTTCACATATTCACATTTACCTTCACACATTCACATTTTCCTTCACTTATTCACATTTGCCTTCACATATTCACATTTGCCTTCACATATTCATATATTCACATTTGCTTTCACATATTCACATATTTACATTTGCCTTCACATATTCACATTTTCCTTCACTTATTCACATTTGCCTTTACATATTCACATTTGCCTTCACTTATTCACATTTGCCTTCACATATTCACGAACACATGCCATTCATTAGTGAAAGCTGTTTCTAAACGAACCGTATAATTGTGTTCTCTCCAACCAACAAACTCTCACTGCACTCATACATGCAGAAATAATTTATTCTCTTTTAACGAAATCACAAACAACGACGGCAGAGATTTGAGTTCACTCTCGAATACATTTATTTCAGTTTAGTCTCCCATAATACTTTAAAATTTTTCGTTGATTTTTCTTTTTCGTTTCCGTAGGTAAATTGCATCTTTTGTACAACCTTGGCATAATTTGCAAATTGTATCTAGTTTGTAAATTAATTCTAAAAATCTTTAATTAATTCGATCAATATTAAATTAATTCGTAAACTCTTCCTAAATTTTTGATTATTTCGTACAATCTTCAATTAATTCGAATAATCTTTAATTAATTCGTTCAGCCTTCAGCGCAGTGCGTGCATTATATCTAGGACTTAAATAAACTTCCTACACATGTAAGTGAAAGATGGAAGCAAAATGTAGGAAAAATGAGGCTGATCTAACTATATAAGCATAAACGTGTGCATTTAACTTAAATTGATGATGACGTGGCCCTTTTAAATGTTGCCCTAATTAATGCTTATAATTCTGCTCTCAGTGTGAGGCAGTTTCAAGTTCCTCGGCTTATCATTTATACAAGTCATAAAAGTGATGAATCTTTTGACGTCTAAGGTATCAAATGAACCAAGTGCCACTGGCGCCCTCATGGTCAAGGGCGTTCTTTTTTCTTAATATTTGATCTCAACGAGGTTTTAACTTTTAGTTTGAATATAAGGATCAACTTTCCGTGTTCATCTTGCACCTGAACTCGTTTCAGTTTTATTCAAAGTCAGAAAATGTTCTTGCTCCATATTATGTTACTCATTAAAGATGTAGTCTCTGCTCAGTCAACATGGAGTCAGATTTCAGTACTTCTTATTTGTACATTTTTATTCGTTTTGTGGTGCACGACCATTTGACACAATTTTTAGGGGATAATCAGTCGCAAGAACTTTGTTAATGCTCACCTCGCTCTCACTTCTGAACAAAATTCAGGCTGTGTCCTTTATGAAATTCAACTAATTTCATGCTATACTTTCCTTAGGATTCACTTCTCGAAAGGTTCATTACCTGTCATTTCTTTCAGTGATATTAACTGGCGGCGAAGAAGCAAGTATTTAGGAATTGTTTCATATTTTCAGAAGAAAAGGCTTTCGTATTGACTTTTTCTGACCAAAACTTGCAATGTGTTTTTTTAGCTGTTGAAAATAAGTAAATGTATGAATTTTTCCACAACAGCACAAGTTTGATTTCTGTTATTGTTATGCACACACGTTAAAAAATGGCAATCTTTGAGCCCTGTATTGCTTTGAACATGTGTGTACCATGTGCTCAAATTTATTCCCGAGGCACATTTTTAACTCCCGCACCTCATTTATAAAACGGCACGCTTATGACCCGATAACCCGAGATATTGTACTCTAACCCGAGATGTTGTGTTTTCATTTAATATTTTTTACTTAATTGGGACACTTGGCTTAGTATGACTGCAGGATCCTTTGCTACTGAGCATTACAGACACAGCTGTCAGGACTATCAAAAAGTATTACGGGGTGAAACATTTTTTTATAACTGTACTCTAACACACCCAGACAATTTTCTATGTATCGTTACATTGAAGACGACATACTAAAAGGAAGCGTGAAATTAGGAATGAATCGCTGTCAAAGTTGAAAATTTTTCCCAAAAGCAAGTACAGTATAATTTTTTGGATGAGTCATACCCAAAATAGAAACTTTTCTCGAGAATATTCGCTTGTTCCTTATGTGGCTTTCGAGCGCTGTCGATAAAAACGAGCTGTGTTCGAGGATCTAAATAGTTCAAGTAATTCTTGAGGAGTTGGCATTTACGCAAATTTCTCGTTCGTTTTATGGGATACTGCATTTAGGGTACCAGTTTTAGGGCAGCTATGAGGTTAACTAAGCACGTCATGATGACTGGTGAAACTTACACTGATCTCCGAGACTGCAACACTGCACAAATACTCCTCCTAAAGTTAATTGAAGTTTAAGCACCCTTAATCAATCAAAAATTACAAGTTTTTTTACAATCAACGACTACATATTCTTTGCAGCCAACTGTTGCATACTTTTTTCCATCCAACTACTACATATATCTCAAGAGCAGGAGAATTGTGATGCACATCTTTCAATTGGCAATGATGATTCGGTCTCATGAAACTCCCACCCCAAGTGGTGGGATTTGTTAAAACTTGATACCAGCGATCTATTGGGTCAGGTTAATTGCTTATTGAGCTAAGTATTTCAATAAATTCTTTGTAAAAAGAGTATTTGCAACAAATCACATGTGCAGTACAGCGTGTGGGAATTTAAAATTTTGTCCTGTACTACATATTATGATAAGTAGGTTTACTTTTGCTTTGTGTTATTAATGAAATAATGAAAACAAAACGTGAAAACAAATTAAGCTAAGAAGATTATCAGTTATATCAGTTTTTACTGTAGATTATCATGCATTAAAAACTAGCCTCTACACTCTAAGATGTGCCGATTAACTTATTAATTCCGTTAGGAAGTATCAATGTGTTTTAATGCATAAAAAATTCTCTACGACGAGATCAGGATTCAAATGAGTATTCAGGTTTCAAATTTTAAGAGTAATTTCTATCCAAATGGGAATTTACTCTTAAGTATCAACTGCTAGTTAGGCCTGACACACACTCGTCAGGTGAGATGCATCAGCGAGCGAAAATTAAAAGCATAGCAATTTTAGTTCAGGTTAGAATTTAAGGCTGTGAGGTTTTTAAATTTTCCGCAGAAAATTTCATTTAGACATTAAACGCAGGCGTGGGCGCTGCAATTGAATTAGCCACGGTAAAAATTCACGCGCCGCATTTTACATCAACGCTAGACAAAATTTTGCTTGAAAAAACAATTCTAACAAAAGGTTATTTTGGCTCGGGCAGAATTTGAGGTCACGATTGGTTATGAATTCAAAGCGACGTCAGAAGCGAGTTTCTAATTACGAGTTGCATTCCAGAAAGTCATTACCTTGTGTTCTCTTACAGCTATTTATTAATATAACATATATTTAATTGATATGGAATGCAAATCAATGACGCATTTCTAAGATATTGTGAAGTGTGATCAAACAGAGCTGCAGGTGCTTTTTCCTCTTCAGGAACATAAAAACTTTTAGAACCAAATTTTCCAATCTCATTTTAGATCCACGCGCACCAATACATGGAAATAACTTAGCTCGCTTGTTTGATGAAAACTTGGTTTTGATGACCCAGACTTTAGCCAGAAAACAACTCGTTGAGATGCTATAAAAATATTTGTGGTTATTTCAAAACAATTTCGGGGTATTTGCTGCAGGGAAGAACTCGAAGCTTACGAGCACTCGTGGTAACGTTCAATTCCGGTATTTTATGTGTGCTTTAAAGAGCGGGCTGCTTGCCAGTGACTTTGGGTGAATTTGCGCGCTCCAAATACGAAAATTTTCCCCAAATGCAATTTTCTGAGACGCTGCTTTCGAATACTTCGAGTCTCGTAATTGAAAAAAGTTATAGTGAAATTGCTCGTTAAAGGCGAAGGGGAAACCAGCATGTTCTTTAAACTTTGATCATTATCGCATCTAATGAAGCAATTCTGCACCTTTATTTTGAGGAGCTTTTCTTGTGCTCGCGCAGGCAGGCCGAGGCTTCATGTCGCACACATTTGAAGGAAACGGGCGTCTCGCAAAAATTTCTGCCATTATTGGTTATGAGCAGAAATTAAAAATTTTAGGGTCCATTCATTTTAGATTAAGTGACTTTCTTAATAGCACAGCATGATTCTGAAAGCACAGATTTCACAGTAATTTTGTGTGCTGAACTGGATTTCTCTTGGTTAGAATAAAAATTTACTTAAAAACTGCAATAAATTTATAAATGTACTTGTTAATAACTAAATTTATAAATTGTAAATTTATTGATGTATCAATTTCATTCACGCTTATTTTTTTTGATAACAATCAAAATTTGTTTGAAAATTACCACAAATTTATAAATTTATTAATTCATAAATTTATTTCAAATTGATTTCTTTCGATTACAATCTTTTGCTCACTACCGTTATTTGTCACAGTGTGTGTTTTGATCGACACACAAGGGCACGCGAGGAGACAGCTTACGGTCTTTCTTAAAGGATATTAGAAATGTTTCATAACGTTCTAATATTCTCAAATGTATTGTTGAAAGCCTCGCTTTCCTCGTGAAAAATGTAAGTATAATTTTATTTAATATTTATTAGAAATATTTTATACCGATCTAATATTCTCAAAATGTCTCGTTGAAACCTCGCCTTTCTATTACAAATTAAAAGTGTTATTTTATTTCATATTTTCTTAATTTTTGTTCACCAGAGAATAACATGGTCCTTGCAGGGCCAACAAATTTTCTAATTAATAACGACTTAGTTCTCATGTTACCAGTTTAACATGAAAAACGGATGAGGACTCCATTAACGCGTGTTCTGTCAAAGCTCAAAGGTACTAAATGACTTAGCGAGCCGTATTATGTCATGATGAATGGTTTTTCTTTTTCCTAATATTCGTTTGGCAATTAGTTATATTAAGCTCTCGGTGAAATGACGGCCTGGAGTTGAGAAATGATAAAGCGCTGTTGATGTTAGAATCTTTTAATTTAGAAAAAATTAAAATGGCAAAGGAAATGAGCCAATTAGCCCATTTTCGGGTTGTCCCCAACTCGAGAGAGAAACAAAACAGGAAAACGGAATAATGAGAGTAACATGAAAGACTTTTCCAATTTTACAACTCTTCGGAATTGTCCGAGTTCTTCATGTGATGAAATACGAAGGAAATTACTCATCATTTTTCTGAAACGCAGTCATTCGTTAAAATTCTTCCTCTCTCCCAGTCTATAAAAAAGTGACGTTTCGATGTAACAACCATCATAGTCAGCCAGAACATTAAATGATGAATAATTTCCTTCGTATTTTAACATATGAACAACTATAATACGTGTTTTTGCTAATATTTTCTCCACAAACTGAAATCAGGAAGTCCACTTAATTGAGTGTGTGCAGTAACTTCTCCGTGAAACGTCAGTGAGCGTTTCTATTTCCTTTTGACAGGCCGAATTCAGCGCGTAAAACACGTAGTAAATACATACAATACGAACAATGCAATGGCAGTTTGATTTGAGCAGCGTTCTAAGTGACATTCCATTGCAGTAATATAGTTCTGAATCTTTCTTATTTTCAAACATCGCCATCAATCGCGAGTCTCAGTGTAATAAGCTGTAATGTGAAAATAAAACTCTAAAAAAAATACACCATGTTTTTCTGAACACGCTGCAGCATGCTTGCGCACGTAGTACTTGCTTCACTTATCGTGTGTCGGTAAAATTGATTGTTTTTTGATTATTTTCTGATCGGATTCATTCGACTGCATCTAACGTGCTGAGATCCTTCCCGCAGCAACAAACTTCATGGCGCAACAACCAACATTTCGAAAATATTCATATTTTGAGGAACGTTTCCTCCTCTGAGAATATTCTTATTTTTCAGAGCGGTCCATTCTCACGCAACGCACTGATAGCATCATTGAGCCTTGCGTTCACCGGCTGCCACATTTCCTCTATGTTTGTCGGCGGCAGCGATGCGACTGGAATTGTCATGCACCAAATTTGGCCGAAGCGATGCGACGGGAATAATTATACACCAATTTTTGGCGCAGCGATGCGACTGGAATAATCATGCGCCAAAAAATAATCATGAACCAATTTTGGCGGCAGCAATGCGACTGGAATAATCATGCGCCAAAAAATAATCATGAACCAATTTTGGCGGCAGCAATGCGACTGGAATAATCATGCACCAAAAAATAATCATGAACCAATTTTGGCGGCAGCGATGCGACTGGAATAATCATGCGCTAAAAAATTATCATGAACCTATTTTGACAGCAACGATGCGACTGGAATAATCACGCACCGATTTTGGAGGCAGCGATGCGACTGGAATAATCACGCACCAATTTTCCCCTTATCGCTAGGCATTCCAGGCCGGTGGTTGGTGTACAAAGGCCGCCTCTGTACTGCTTTTTCGGTAGGATTGCATCCCCGATTTCTCCCCCACCTGATTAATGCGTTCTAATTTTTGGGATCGAAACAGAATGCGCCTAATTGGTCGACCTCATCCTCATCTCAATCGGTTAAATAAAATGCGGAGCCGAGGTATCGCTTCCGTCTTTCTGTGTAGCTCATTTCGAAGGATTAACCTAAAAGGTACTTTATGCTCTAGAGATTCAAATTTTCCATGTTTTTCCTTCATATTGTTACAGAATATTTTCATACTTTTTTACTTCCAGAACTTTTGCTTTGAAATCTTTGCGTTTCAAAATTCTTGATACCAGAATTATTTTACGCCAGAATTTTTTCGTGCTCTGTTTGAGTAATTTTTGTTGTTAATATCTATTAATTGACTTTTTCTGTTACCTCTAAATAGCTGATGACATTTTTGACGTTTCCCTTCTATTTATGTAGCCTGTGATTTTCAGTTCCATTTGCTATAACTTTCATTTTTAATTTAGTATCTGATGCTAAAAACACGTCGTACTCTCATTTTTATAAAGTGTATGCTGGCCAATTCTACAAATGCTCATTTGCTAAAATTCAAACTGCTTTAACGAAATCATGTGCAGAAATGCTTAGAAGAATTTCATTTGTAAACAGACCTCCATTTTAGACACGTGAGTGTTTTTTCGACAAACTGAAAATTGCTATTTTTGAATTACTCTTTTTGAGCTTGCTTCATAAGCAGGAATTTTTTTTAAGGTACTTCTTTGAGGTTTCTTCGCGTGCTCACTACATCAAGTGATGAAATTAAATATACATGTACATTCTTGAATGAAATCTATTTCTTTCATTGGAATTTTTAGAAATGGTTTATTTTCACTGATGCCTTTCCCACCTACTGTATTTCTTACAGAAGTCTCCCTATCCGCAACAAAAGCATTCTAAAGAGAGGAATGAGGGAAGTATTGTTATTTAATATGGATTTAAGGGAACGCAGGATCTATGCACAAGGTGGATTAAAACAGTAAGTCGAGAAAAAGTGTCTGAAGCAAATTAAAAGATGAAATTTACATGTATGACGTCCATAGAACATTTGCATATAAGCGTTGAGTGGAAATTTCTCCTTTGAACTTTTTCACTAAAACACCACGTCTCGTACTATTGTAACTAAAGTTTTAACGATTGGATCCCCTCAGGGGATTCAAATTTTGTATGTATGGAAATTATTGCTCCCAGGGGGGAAATGTGAAGTCATGAGCTAAAGGTTTGGTAGGCTATCTTTTTGTTGAAGTAGAATAGGTTTTTTACTTATTTACGAATCATGTTTTTTCGGTTCACTGCTGTCCTATTTTCAGCGCCTACTTTTTCCCTTTTAATTTGCTTCAGACACTTTCTCGATTTACTCTTTTAATGCACCTTGTGCATAGATTCTGCGTTCCCTTAACTCCATACTAAATAATAATACTTCCCTCATTCCTCTCCTTAGAACCCCTTTGTTATGAACAGGAAGACTTGAACTAACTTATCAATTCTAATCATGAACAATTAGATTTTAAACGTTAAGCATGCAAAGTTTTCACACTTCATTTAAAAAATAGTAGAGAACCGAGGAACAAACAGAACGCGTTTTAAGGAGCGCTGAAACAGACTTTCCTTTCGAGCACTGTTAGTATTTCCAAGGTGAATGAATTAGAAGCGTGAAAAAAGCACGGGAAGCCAGGAAAATATTCGGCGTTAAATTCTGAGTTTCTTTGAGAGGGCAAAACAAATTCCTGTTGAGAGCGGTCGCAAAAGAAGCGCGCACTGCTCCTTTCCGGCGCGTGAATCTAGGGCGCTTCTTATCGTGCTTTTCCGCGCTGCTGACACTTCCTTAAGCGGCGCAATCACCTCACAAAATTAATGCGACCCTCGTAGAAATATGCCTGCGACACTCCCTCTGCTTACGACCATTAAATCCAGAACTCCTTTACGGAAAGCGCCACCAAAGACATCAAGTCTTGGCCTAAGATTTACCGTATGTCCGTGCGTCGTGCCCGGCTTTCTCTTGCGCGGTCGCTGAGACACCTTTATTGGTATTGTTCTGCTGCGTTCTTGGCTCGATTCGATTGTATTGCTGCAACATCAGAGGAAATAATTTGATTTGTGTTCGCAGCTGGTGTTCTTACGCGTTGTCAGAATGTATTGTAGTACGCACTTGTTGTAGGCACGGGAAGATGAATTGCATAGCGCTGTGAGTTCAAGTTATTGACATGGAATGCATGCAAAGCAGAAAATCTAGAGGTATTTCTGACCACCTCGAACATACAAGTTTATGCAAACTTTGATAATTTTGATGCAATGTTTTTGGCCAGCCCATGAAGTTGTGTAGGGCGTTACTTTGTTACACTTCATCGTTGTGGCTGCGGACAACACATTTCTCAAGAGATCTCGGACAATGTGAATGTGACTTAAATAACTTAGTGGTCAAACTAAACAGTAAACATCTGTGCATAGTTCTATACATGCACGCGTAGTGAACATGATGTCTACATTAAATAACGGGATAGTAGTGAATTTAGAAAAACATTTCATTAAAATTAAAATATTCAAAGTTGCTTTGGATTTATGTGATAAATTTTATAACTATGACGAAAGTTGAGAAATGTTCATGAATATCTTTTACGCGGAAACTTGTTTGATTTTATTGAAATGGAATTATATTTCTGATCTATATTACTATTGCATAACAATTGTGAATAGAATCAGATTTCATCAGTAAACACAGCAAGCTGTGTGAGCTGCATTTCTTTATCTCTTTTTACAGCTTATCTCCAGATATGTTTTAAAACAAACAAGTCCTTTTGATATTTACAGTAATTTTTTCCCTTTTCCAAGCATCAAGTTTCTCCCTCCAAGATCCCGGCTTTATATTCGACGAAACATTTCCGAGTCAATCTCGAACCTAATTAGTTAAATCTTTCCAAATTAAATGCAAGTAGCCCGTGGAGGCTGAAATTAGAAGCATGAAGAATAGAAATGCAATCTCGGCTGCATGCAATTCAGCAAAGTAATTTTTAGCAGTGGAGTCCGAGAACATTTCCTAATATAAGCCATGATTAGTAGTACGTATCTAATTATCAGGGGAAGATGCGTTTAAACCAGAAACAAAACTGTGAAAAGGCTTTCATTAAAACAATATTCAAAGTAATTTTGTGAAATCTTTGCCATCTGAAAACATTTTGCATGCAAATACATTAACCTGTGAAGATTATTCTCTGCGTATTTCTCAATAGGATCTGTGCGTTCAGTTCACTTCAGGTGCGTTTTTGACATAATTTTGTATTATTTCAATCATCCGAGTAGTTCTGGGCACTGCAGCAGGACTAGTGAAGATACATATTTTTCAAGACATTTTGTGTGTGTAATTCGTTCAAACTTCGATGTGGGGAAAGAATGTTATTTTATCTTCCAGAATTCGAGCAGTTTTTGATACAGTAGCAAGATTGAGGATTTAAGGATTGAGGCGTAAAGATAGATGCCTTCCTTGAGCGTCAACTAGACAGCTCCGTCCGTCGGTCATTACAGAGAGAAAGCGTCGGTCTCGCGATATCTTTGCTCCCAATGCTAAATTATTCATGTAATGACAGGAAACTGAGAGCGCTTATCGCCGCCGAGCTCTCCTGATCTCTAAGCTAGCGCCGTGACTGTGAATCACTTGTATGTGGTGACTATACGTGCTGGGAGTATGCCTAGCATATGACCATTGTGTAGATGACGTTATTCAAATCAGTGTCACCAGGATGAATTTTTACCCAAATTTTCCTGTGTTGATTTCTCGTCTTGATGGTTAGTCGAATAAAAGAAAAACTAGGTAAATGCATTTAGAATGGTCGTTGCTGTTCAGGCTTTTCGTGCTTATAAATAGATTAATTTAGAATGGTTGTAGCTGTTTGAGCGTTTCACACTTATTAATAAATTAATTGAGAAAGGGAGCAGTTGTTTGAGATTTTCGTAGCTTATAAATGAATTCTTTTAGAGGGGTCGTAGCTGTTTAGGCTTTACGGTATTTTGAAAAAACTGGGATTTCCTATAGCCCAATAGAATGCTGTGAAGGAATACAATATTATCATGACTGCGAGGCTTCAACACCAGCACGAAGCACTTCATTCGTCACAACGACGCCGTTTTGCGTCATCGCGCGTATAATTTATCATAAATCGTGAGAAACTTGTTAAGTTTTTGCCGTGGAGTTCATGAAGCGCATCCAGGTGAGTCATTAAGTCTTTATGAGGCAGACGCAAAACATGCAGCCACATTTCGACCGTCGCATTTCGACCGTCCGCTCAGCGCGGCTCAGGAAGGCTCAATTTATCACTACCAAGTCGTACGAGTATTTTATCATCAAGCATTGTTCCTCGGCTCTGAAAAGGGTCTGGCGTACGTACATAAAGACTTTAAATAGGGGCAGGAAATCGTATCGAGATGATTTTTGCTTGGAAATAATCGAAACTGGTCAAATTCAATTTGTGTTAGGAACTAATTGAAACTGATTAAATCAAATTTGTGCAATGAAATAATTGAAGATGATCAAACCAAATTGGTGCTTGAAAATAATCGAAACTGAATCAAATTAAATTTGTGCCAGTAAATAATCGCAACTACATGATCAAATTAAATTTGTGCTACGAAATAACCGACACTGATTCAAATTAACTTTAACGCGAATGAAGTTAGAGTTGTTACATAAAGCAAAAATGGGCAAGGCTAGTTTGAGGTGCTGTGTTGGCAGTTAACGTCCCATGTAAGTGGGGCGGAAGTGTGACGCCTGAAGAAGACCACATATCAAGTAATTAGGTCGGATCCCGGCCCTGGACTTGATTGCAGGCAGTTATTTGGGATTACTGCCGCTCCTTGGGGGACTGTTTGCATGTACTGCATGGCGGTGTTGCTGGGGCAGTGTAACCCTCAGACGTATTTATTAAAAATCTAAATAAAGAATGAGTTGTTGTAAAATATAATGAGGAATGATCTTAGATAACAAAGTACACTGAAGAAAGATCTTGGGTGACAATGTACATCGAAAAATGATTCTGGATAACAAAGTGCGTCAAAGAATAATTTTAGATAACAGAGTATATTGAGGAATGATTTTAGAAGACAAAGCACATTGAAGAAAGATTTTACGTAACAAAGTACATTGAACAATAATTTTACACAACAAATTACATTGGAGAATGTTTTATAATAATACAGTGTGACAAAGAATAATTCTAAATGAGAATGTATGTATTAAATTAATTTTGATAACTAAGTACTGTGAAAAATTACGCTAAGAAAACGAAGTATGATCAATAACAGACTGGGGACTTTATTGCAAAACTTGAATAATTGCAGAAAGTTACATACTGTGAATTTTGCAATGGTAAGATTTATCTGTAAATCCGTGCATTCAGTTGAATAGAGCTGGCTTTTCTCGCACGTCTCGTAGTTAACTTTCTCACACTTGCATGGGTCTCATTTTAGTAAGTGACTTATTTTATAACGAACGGGTAAAATGCAGAATACTAATTTGTCATTGTTCTCATTTTTGTACTACGCACGTAGTTATGAAATGAAAGCGATTGTAGAACAGCTGATGATGTTCTAATGAAATTTAAAGTTTCAAATATATTTTTACTCACAAATCTAATCATACTAAAGATACTAGTGCCGGTAGATAAACCATTTATATTTTATTTATTTATTTATTCATTTATATTCATTTGTATGTATTCATAATTCATTTATTGTATATTATTATATATATATATGTATTTAGTTTTTAAATTCATTTACAGTCGTAATTCTGTGTGTGTGTGTGTGTGTGTGTGTATGGATGAATGTACATTCGTGTGTGTGGGTGTGTGTGGGTGTGTGTGTTTTTATTATATACATGAATATTAGGAAATAAGATTTTTTAGGTATTAAAGACAAGCATATTCTATTTAATGGCATTTTATCATATTTACATTTTTCTTACCTATTTCAGCCCTGATGATGGAATTTAAAGAATTCTGAAACGTTTACCATTAAAACATTCATTTACTCATTGGATCCCCTTTTTACCAATATACTGAGACTTCGAAGATATTTCTAATTAGAAATTTGTTTTAATTATTTTTCAATGATACAATGGAAAACTTTCTGTCGATGAGAGCACGGTTTTTTAGACAAAGATTTATTACTTTTAAGTTTAACGATCACAAGATTCATTAACTACATTCATGCTTCTTTTAAATTTGTTAGCGAGTTCTCTGGTTTTTGAAGAAGAAGGGGAAGTTGCCTGCACCTTTGTCCACTTTGTTGAGTTCATTCACTACATTGCCCCCACACAGCTTGTGGTGTATGTAGGCACCCCATGGCTTGTCCCCTCAGTAAGGTAGTTGACTCTTAACTGTACAGAGAACGGTGACTCACCAACGCCATTTGTGTGCAACAGCTCCGTTTCTAAATTTTCATGAATTATTCAGTAATTTATGCATCATTGTTAGACTAGTGGTGGCAGAGATGAAGTTGTCAACTACCGATGCTAGAGATCTGCTTTTGACGCTCTGACGGGTGGTGGCTTTGTTGTGTTGCCAAACCGACTTGGATCTGGATCTTGGATCTGCGATGGAGGCTTTGCTTTCTGGCCAAAATGATCCAGATTGACATTTTCTTCAAGTAAAATTTGGTTATAAAGAGCACTCAGCATCTAACAATGAAGCAGATTGACATTTTTATCAAGTAAAGTAAGGTTATAAAAACTCTGCTTCTAACAATGACCCAGATTGACATTTTTTTAAAGAAAATTTGACTTTAAAGGGCACTCAACATCTAGCAATGATCCAGATTGACAATTTCAAGTAAAGTTTGGTTTTAAAGAGCACTTGGCATCTAAGAATAATTCAGATTGATATTTTTTTAAAGTAAAGTTCGACATTAAAGGGCACTTAGCATCTAACAATCCTGCATAGTTTGCAATATTTTTCATCAATTAACTGGTTTTCTTCCGCATTTTGCTGCGGCCACAAACATAAACAAACTTATTTCATGGAACAGTACACCACTAAGACGGTAATGACCTATTGATGCTTGGTTATAATTCGATTTGGAGTGTCCTGCTCCCCTCAGTAACAATCACCGCGGCCGAGTGGTGAAGAGCGCACCCTTCACGGGAAGGTGTCGGTAGTTCAAATCCCGGCAGTGCCACCCGGTGTTTCTCCCCTTTGGGAAAAGTGAGAACTAAGCCACAATTCTCCACTCTGCCAAGGTGTCGGAAATGGGTACCAGCTTAACCGGGGTTACCCTCATTGCGTCCTGGTATTAGTTATAAGACGTTTGAAAAACCAATGTACAAGCTGATACATATCAGGCTTGATTGGAATAAAAAAGCAGCCTTTTAATCCTAGCTACTCACCACAAAATCAAGAGCATTTGGCGTAGGAATTTGTCGTGGGTTTAGATTCGTGGCTCGGTCTCTCATGGAGACTAGGTCTCTTCAGAATTTCTTGTGCAAAAATTCTAGCTGAGAGTCCATTAACTGTAAAAAGTTGTTCTTTATTTTAACAAGCCCATGGACGACTTTTTACATATTTTAGTGAACAATCTCTCCATTTGTTCGTTCAACTCGTACAGGCTCGTACGAATTTCGAAGAATATCACACACACTCAGACTCGAGTTACGATGAGGCGTAGGTGCAGCTTACGCAACAACTGACATATTTTAATGAACATTTGTTATACTGGGTGACT
>JACJUY010003983.1:52334-77774 GCA_014220935.1 Platorchestia sp. MABIK | reverse complement strand
ACTACCGTCCTTCATTTAAATTTATCTTAACTTATCGTAAAGGAGCAGGAGGTGCGATTAAGGCTCAGGGAAAGAAAATACCTCCCGAAGACAAGAAAGAGTGACTAAAGCGCGATTCATTCATTATTGTGTTTCATGTACTTGCAACTTTAACGAAATTTAGAATATTTTTTATATCCCATTATATCGTTAACGTGATCTTATAGAGAAAAATGAGCATGGTTTTTAGATTCAGTGCAAAAAATGGCCTAAAGCTGGCATTATCTGAAAAACCTTAAACACAGCGCACGCCAGCGTTTTCTGCATTTGAATTTTTTTGGATTCATTTTCATGCGCAAATTTAATGCAAATAAACCTCGAAATTATATTAAAAATTCTACACTCTAATATTGGCCCAGCAAACATCGCATACTGATTACTGATTCAATTTTTTCGATCAGGCAACTACGACAGGGCGATGAAAAAATGTTGAACGACAATGTCTACAACGGACACAGAAGGTGTTACTTACTCTGCTGGCTGTTCCACAGGAAATGATGTAAATCGTCTGAAACGTGAGTTCGATTGAATATTTTACCTTATATACATATATACATGCATACACTTACATACACATGTACACACACATAGAAATATATCTATATGTATATGTGAATATGTATTACATATTTAGGTTTAGCTTGATCAAACATCATCTGGGGAACTAATCGTGAAGAAAATGCATCATTAGAGTTACAATTATAACTTTAAATTTCAGTTTTTTCCTCGTCCGTATTACAGCGTTGTGATTTTTCTTCTAACAGGACGGTTGACCTGGCACACGGGTAAAATGATCTTGTAAATAAAATAAAAGAAACTAAAAAGTGAGTCTTGTCGATGGAAAGGCTGATTTATGAAAACAATGAGCTGTTGAAACAACTAAAAACCAGGTCTGAGGATGAACTACCTTCCATCAAAACAACCGATAATGTGGAGGCCCAATATTTGCCGTCTCCTGCTGAAACCGAAGAAGACTTGCTTGCTCTACAGTAGCTGTTCATTCTGCCATAGTAAGTCCATTCTTATACGTAGCGCTGTGCGTACATGGCTCATGTATGCTGGCAATCGAAAATTTTTCATTTATTAAGTGTTACAGTAATTCGACTACATATTAAAAAATGTAAATTCTCTCAAATAAACTTTAATTTTGTTTGTTACTATCATCATTATTAGTAAGTAGGTACGCAATTTTAGAAACATAAGCTTATCAAAGTTAAAATTTATTTTTTTAATGTACTTGACATTTTTAAATTTAACTTGATCTGTTTACGTTAAACTTGAAATTTTTGAAGTTGAAGTTGATCTTTTTGAAATTTAACTTGAATTTTTAAATTGCAGTTGACCTTTCTCAAATTAAACTTAAGCTTTTTAAAAATGAAGTTCATTTATTTAAAATTAAACTTGAGCTTTTTTAAAGCGACATTGACCTTTTTAAATTGAACTTGGACGTTTTTAAATTGAACTTGATGTTTTTTAGATTAGAGTTGAAAATGTGTAGTATAGGCTTTTTTAACATTTACTCATTTCAAATTTTCTTTTCGGAACTTTATAGATTAACGAGTTGCAGAAGTTGAGGCATGAATCCCTGACGCAAACAAGCACCGCATTCGCGAAGTGTCTGATGAGCAAGAAATTAACTCTGAAATATTCCGTGACGAGGAGCTTTTCAGCAAACGAAATTGGCTTTCAGGGAAACTCGCGTATTCAACTACATTGAACGTAAGTGTAATGAAAGGATTGCCTTTCTGTTACAGTTCATGGATAGCCTTTATTTGATTTAACTAATTAAATCAAATGTTTGAAGGACACTGTAAAAACATAAATACAGACACATGACGATGAACAAATGTTATTATATACGAATATGTGTCTGCGTGGGAGGAGAGGTGTTCAAATGCTATACATATATACTTTATGCTTGCATAATTAAAAACCGAGAGTTTACTGTTGTTTCTTCTGCAGTATCGGTTCTCGCGTGGAAATCAAATATCACCCTATCGCTAACAAGCGGGAAAAGTTGAATTTGTTTGTTCATAAAAATAATTGCGTATAAGTGTGCATGTGCTCATGTGTGTTTGAGCCAACGTTATTCGTATATTGTATAAGTAAGTAATAAACATGGGAAGTTTGTCATATATGCTAATAACCATTTTGCGTTTTTCCACAGATAGCCTTATTTGCCTCAATCCACGACCGCTACCAGGAATGAAGTACGAGTACATGTAGCATTTGGAAGTGAGCCTAAAGAATATTTGTAGATGAAAGGTGCAGTATTTAAGTTCAGTAATACTCTTACTACATTGACGTTCTTTTATTCACCTTGTGTGCTCGGAATTAGCCCAAAAATAGCTCATAATTTTCCTGATTTGTTCTCTGTTGTTGCAGAACCATTTTAAAATTTCAGGTTTATTCAATGCTCTTCACAATCGATTTTATCTGCCAAGAACTGCCAAAATACTGCATGAAAATGTAGGGCAATTCTTGGCAGATAATTCGATTGTGTGGAGCCTTTTTTATTGAACGTTTGATTCGTGGCCACTAGCGGCCTCTAGCAGTTCTAGGCAGATCTAAGCAGACGTTCTCGCGAGTGCCGCCGACAGCCTCGGCAGAGATAGTCTGCTCTAAAGCGGACGTAGCGACCGCTCCATTGCGCTGCCACTGCGCTGCGGCGCTACTAACCTCTGCCAAGAACGTCAAAAAACTGCCAAAAACACTGCGCTGATTTTCAACTGGGTGTAGCTGCGCAAAACTGCGTTTCATCATACAGTTCTTGAATGGCGAATAACAGCTATTTCAGTCAAGTGGACATTATTGCACAGCCCCAGTGAAGAGCCGGCGACTCAGGGCTGAGTTCCGAATTTGGCGCTGTGCATCGAGAACGGCTGCAATATTTAATTGAATTTATGACACGTAATATCTTAATTTATGTGTTAGTTGCCATTTCAAATCCCTTCATATTGAAATGTAAAAATCTGTCGATTTACATCTGCTACCATTTTCAATATTTGTACAAATCTGCAAATTTGTAAAACATTGTCTGCAGTCTTTTCCTCTAAACTATATATCTACATATATGTGTTGCTTGCCAAAGCGCGGAGAAATAAAATACTGACTGCAGTGCCAAAACATTGTTTTTCTGAGTCAAAGAATTGTTTGTACCATCTCTTCCAAGAGCGCCAAAATACTCTTGCTTTTAGTGCCAGATTGAATTCGCAGCCTTCTTCAGAAACTCACATAGCAAACACTCCCGAAAAAGCATTTGGAATCGAACAAGCTTTCTACGGAAAAAGGAAAGAATATCTATCGGGCCTGAATGGCATGGATTTTCTGCAAAAACTATTAGTGTAAAAATTTGCGATACCTTTAATACAGGCCAAACTTTTCAGTACTTCACATCCTGGCAACATAGTTTTTTAACTGAGGAATTTAAAAACGAGGAAAATACCAAGGAACTTAATCATATTTACTAGGAAAACGTTTCGAAGTCCAGCTCAATCATCCGTTCGTAAAAGTACAAATCATTCTGTCTGTAATAAAAGAGAAAACAAAATGTTGGAGACAGTCATTAATGAAAATCACGAAAACAAAAAAAAAATTGAAAAATGTCCCAGAAAAATAAAATCTGAAACATTGCTATCTAGTTACAATTTGCAAAGGGTAGGAACTGTCAGTATTGTTGAGGGCCGGTTTTCGTTTAAAAAATATGAAGTGACTCTAAAATTCCAAGGTCGCATGCAGTTGAAGCTGAATCTAAGATTTTGAAGTCTGCAGGGATATCGGTAAGCTGCATTTTTCTGCGTGATTACGTATTGCGGAGTGTGAGGGGTGTGCTAATTGGTTCCCAGTGCGGAAGCTTCGACCCCAATGTTCGGCCACTCTGATGTAGAAATTGTGTGACGTCATGCCGACGTCCGATGTGCACTGCACACAACTGTAAGAATAAATCAGAGAGGCTCGCATCTCCATCGGAAGCGTATCCTTGTACTGGAAAAAAGAAGCGACCTTAAAATTATTAACAAGGGATACTCGTAACTGAAGGTTTAGAAAGTTTTTTCACACAATGATTTCAGCTCGGATGACAATTTTTCAGAAAGCGCCCCAAAATACAGGAAAGAGCAATGTAGAAGTTCTTTATTGTTTTCTTCAACGGTCTGCGTTGCGTATTGTTTCGAGAGAAATTTTTTAATTTGCGAATTGATGACACCCAAGGGAAAACCATTAGTTTTAAAATATGTGCGCAAAATTCAAATTCACTATAGACATTTTTGAAGGTTGAACATATTTTGCAACCTCTATTGATTAGAGTTTGAACACAATTAATTTTGAAGCTTGTTGAACAAAAACTGAAGAAACTAGAGCCTAATCCTGTGAAAGTTGGTTTACGGTGCACTAAGGTCTGCAAGTGATCTCCGACTTTCGTCACGAGACAGTCAAGAAAGGCAATGGAGTTATTCTTTTCCATTTCTACGGTAAACTTAATTGTTTGATGCTTATGATTAATATAGGTCAAGAACTGCTCAACATGAGATGGATGGTTAAATAGAACAAAAGCATCGTCTACATATCGATTATAGAACCCCTGTTTAAAATCAGAGGGACATTTATTTAACCATTTTGTTTCGTGGAAACACATAAAAATGTTGGCAAGGGACGGAGCCAACGGAAGCCCCATTGCTAGCCCGTCTATTTGTTCATAAAGTTTGCCTGCAAATGTAAAGATAGTGTGCGTTACAGATAATTCCAGTAGTGTACTGAACATTTTGCAAGTTAAACCCATAACTTTTGAGCTGCCTTCTGAAAATAAACGGTTTAGACAAATGTTAATAGTTTCCTGAAGAGAAATATTGGTGTAAAGAGATTCAACATCAAATGAAGCCATGGTTAAATTTTTTACATTTGAAATACTTCTAACGTTTTCACTAAATTTGAAGGCATTGTCGACTTTTACTGGTTTGAAGTTAGATTATTGAGGACTGGTACGAGGAGTTAACTCACTTTATTACTCGGACTATTATAAGCTGCTAGAATCGGCTTGAGTTGAAATTTTGGACAGAAGTCAGATTTTTGATTATGGACAGAAGTCAGTGAATTTTTGGTAGACCATACAGCACCGCCCGGAGAAGAACCTGATACATTTGATTTTGAATCTCTTTACACTAATATTCCTCTTCAGGAAACTATTAACACTTGTCTGAACAGTTTATTTTTAGAAGGCAGCTCAAAAGTTATGGGTTTAACTCGCAAAATGTTCAGTACACTACTGGAATTATCTGAAACGCATTCATTCTTTATACTTGCAGGCAAACTTTATGATCAAATAGACGGGCTAGCAATGGAGCTTCCGTTGGCTCCGTCCCTTGCCAACATTTTTATGTGTTTCCACGAAACAAAATGGTTAAATGAATGTCCCTCTGATTTTAAACAGGTGTTCTATAATAGATATGTAGACGATGCTTTTGTTCTATTCAACCATCCATCTCATGTTGAGCAGTTCTTGAACTATATTAATCATAAGCATCAATCAATTAAGTTTACCGTAGAAATGGAAAAGAATAACTCCCTTGCTTTTCTTGACTGTCTCGTGACGAAAGTCGGAGATCACTTTCAGACCTCAGTGCACCGTAAACCAACTTTCACAGGATTAGGCTCTAGTTTCTTCAGTTTTTGTTCAACAAGCTTCAAAATTATTTGTGTTCAAACTCTAATCAATAGAGGTTACAAAATATGTTCAACCTTCAAAACGGTTCATAGTGAATTTGAATTTTGCGCACATATTTTAAAACTAATGGTTTTCCCTTGGGTGTCATCAATTCGCAAATTAAAAAATTTCTCTCGAAACAATACGCAACGCAGACCGTTGAAGAAAACAATAAAGAACTTCTACATTGCTCTTTCCTGTATTTTGGGGCGCCTTCTGAAAAATTGTCATTCGAGCTGAAATCATTGTGTGAAAAATACTTTCTAAACCTTCAGTTACGAGTATCTCTTGTTAATAATTTTATGGTTGCTTCTTTTTTCCGGTACAAGGATGCGCTTCCGATGGAGATGCGAGCCTCTCTGATTTATTCTTACAGTTGTGTGCAGTGCACATCAGACGTCGGCATGACGTCACGCAATTTTTACATCAGAGTGGCCGAACATTGGGGTCGAAGCTTCCGCACTGGGAACCAATTAGCACACCCCTCACACTCCGCAGGACGTAATCACGCAGAAAAATGCAGCGTACCGATATCCCCTGCAGACTTCAAAATCTTAGATTCAGCTTCAACTGCATGCGACCTTGGAATTTTAGAGTCACTACATATTTTTAAACGAAAACCGGCCCTCAACAAAACTGACAGCTCCTACCCTTTGCAAATTGTAACTAGATAGCAATGTTTTAGATTATATTTTCAAGGATATTTTCATATTTTATTTTTGTTTTCGTAATTTTCATAAATGACTGTCTCCAACATTTTGTTTTCTTTTTCATTACAGACAGAATGATTTGTACTTTTACGAACTGGTGATGGAGCTGGACTCCGAAATGTTTTCCCAGTATATATGATTAAGTTCCTTGGAATTTTCCTCGTTTTTAAATTCCTCATCAAGTTGCGACTAAAGCAAACAACTGACCAGTTCAGATAATTTTTTTTAACTTTGATGTGAAAATTATGCAATCGAAACAAATGGCAATTTTCACCAAATTGTGCATCATTGGTGACTAAATCAGCTTTTTCACTATAACCTTACTAATTAATGGAAAAGTATGAGAAGCGGATCATACGGTAAAGGCTTTCATTATTGGTCAACTTTTTCATATATTTACTTTGCTATTTCTTTCATTCTCGAAAAACCAAAACGTGCTCTAGAATGTTTAAAACGTAAGCGCGATCAGTACATCAGATCAAGTGAAGAAATGGATGCTGATGCTTATGTGTAAATAGAGACAGAAAAAGGTGCTGAAATAGCTGTAGATTTAAATGTAGAAATTCATGCAAAAACATACCTTAGATAAGTTCATTAAATTGTTTTTTGGTTAAACTGATCGAAAAAGTGTTGAGCTTGAGAGGGATTAAAATTTTTCTCAATAAAATGTAATTGACCATATTGTGCAGCGAACACTTCAGGCACAGCATTTCACAATGTTGACGGTATTCCAAGGTTTGAATTCTGTGTCTTTCTTTCTCTCTGCACAGAAATGTAAGCATGTTTCTTCTGAATTGCTCAGTTTTTGTTTGATCTTAGCAAATTACTTTGTACAGTAGTCATCTGATTTACATTGACATTATTCAACATATTGCAAACAATCTTCCACATGTGCATGTTTCACCAATGAAGTCTTTCTTCGTGATCTGGAGTTCAGGCCATTGCGATTCAATGATCTCTTGATTGTATCCTGAGTGACTTCAATACCGACGTTAATTAGATCCCTCTGAATTTATGAACTATTCAAAAATGGGTCTTTCAATACAGTACGAGCGATGAATCGAACACTTGCATCAGTTAATTTGCAAGGCCGACAACTACTTAGAATATTTTCAGCAGTATAAAATATTTTCTATTTTGTAACAGCTCAAAATGTACTCACCAGAAATTCAATTCTGAAACTATTTTCCTGTGCACTTTTCCATCTTTTCACCTTGCTACGATATATTGACGCAAATGGTTTAGGAATTCTTTTATTTTAGCCATTTTAAGAGTATTGGGAGGTAGACATCTCCTCGGAGTCTGAGAGCTGTTTTCCGCTGGCCGGTTTAGAGCCGTGAGCCTCGTGCCTGATTGGTTGAAATATCACACCCAACCATGGCATTTTCAGGTGTGTTAAATACTTCTGCATCTTGCTAATTTTTTTTTCTTAAATAAAGCTTGAAAAAAACTGATCCTAAATTTCCTTCCTGTTTTTGGAGAGGCAAAGTCTAATAAGTATTTATTGTAATTTTCATCAAAATTGAAATAATATTTTTCAAGAATGACACAAAAAGCAAAATAAATCAATTACTTTTGCCGACCACTGTAGCTACATGCAGACCTGAATAAGATCGGCAACATCTAAGCCTTTAAGGCATGCTAGCATCTACGCTGTTATAAGGTGTCCGATTATGCAGTGTGTTTGAGAACAAGAGGTACAAAATTACACACCAAGTAGAAATGGCCAAGTAAACACGTTTTCTTCTATGAAATTTCTGGTTAATATGAACATAGTATAGACTCCATTATTTGAGCTATGATTTCCATTATTTAAGCCATTTTGTTTATTATTCAAGTTCTTTGCGCGCGTAAAAGCACCGGAAGAATAAGTAGACGTCACGCGGAAAATGTGTTCATGGACATAATCCATGTGTTCCGAGTGGTCAGTTAGAGCACTAGTGATACTATTAGAATTATTTTTACCTGTTCGCAGAGAAGTTGTCTAACTCAGTTGCAATTTCTTTTCAATCGAGGAATTCAACATCATTTTCAATAATGGGATTAATTTTTCATTGTAGTACTATTTTTCGGTTTACAGAAAGAGTTAAGCAGGTGCCAGGTTATTTTACCACTAGTTTGAAATAGAGTGAATTTAAGCGTAAAATAGTTCTTTTTTGATGTTCTACTTTGATGTCACATAATTCCTGAATCTAATATACAATTCTTAAACATTCTCCCATCGTGAAGTCTTCCGTAATCCAGAGCTTTTGTCTATTTTTAGGAGGAATTGGAGAGATCGCGCATCGAGAGTTGATATTATTTCAGTAAAGTTTGGTAATGCTTCAACAATGTTTGTCACATTAATTTCCTGTTGATTGAAGATCATTGCTGAAATTAATTCTTCTAGAACGGTACGGATTTTTCACAAATTTGATTCGTTTACGCAGCAATATGAATAATTTTCAGCTCGTTTCTTTGGACAAGTAATGAAGATATTTTTCTTTATAAGAAACACCGAAAAATGATCAGATAAGTCAGAAGTTACAGTGTGAAACAATCAGTTAGATAAATAATAATAATAACAATGTTAAAGAGAGTTGATAAAATCAATAATTAAAGTACGGATCCGAGTCCTTTACTTCTTCCCTTTAAGCATGCCGTCAGCGACGGAACAGTAATTTAACCGTTCACCTTTAAAGGAGAGTCAACTTCAAAGCAAAATTACTGGTACATTTGAATTAGGTCGTAAGCATTTATTACACGAAGATGGTTCATTAACTCCTCAACATCTAATTGTCGTCCGAATACCGTTTCGACGGTAGGCCGTAGTTGCGCTCAGCAAATTTTTAAACAATTCATACTATTTACATTTGAGGCGCTTTCACATTCTACGGTTAAGTGTTTGACTGTTGAAATGGAGATATTACGGAACTCGCACACTTTTTCAAATCGGGTTTTTCATTGTTCATTAGGTAGCCATGCGTTGATGTCCTAGAATGTTTGTCCTATTATCAGTCAGCTAACTATTATCTCCACTCTGCGTGATAATTTACTATTGAATAGTTTTTCGCATATTAACTTTTTCTATTAGCATTTGCATTTTGGTAGGGAATCTTTTTTTTTCATGTTTTGGAAGAATAGTCGACTACTCAGCGTTTCCGTATAATTGAAATCGGGGCTCCCGTGTTAGCTTCGGAGTTAGATAAAGACATTATCAAGCAGCGTAATAGATTCAGATGAGACACTTGTTGGCATCGTCATTATTGGATAGAAAATATGAATCAGTTCATATTTTCTAAGGCATGCTAGCATCCACGCTGTTATAAGGTGTCCGATTATGCAGTGTGTTTGAGAACAAGAGGTACAAAATTACACACCAAGTAGAAATGGCCAAGGAAACACGTTTTCTTCTATGAAATTTCTGGTTAATATGAACATAGTATAGACTCCATTATTTGAGCTATGATTTCCATGTATAAAATTTGAAGTTGACTCGCAGCTTTCATGTTCTAGAAGATAGTAGTTAAAACCATCACATATTTTTATGTCATTGTATAAAAACTTGGAGAAACGCGATACAACAGTATTGTGTTCATACAGGAAAGACACCCCAAAGATGTTTGAATAAATCATTAGTGTGTGATTTGCTTTCCAAGTTTTTTTTGTTCTTATGGTTCCCTTTTAATGGTAATTACATGCAGTGTTTCTATCTGTCCTATGCTGCGCTTCAATAAAATAATTGGAAAATCAGAAGATTAACGTTCTATCTGCTTTTTAGAGTTTTTCCAAGTTATTCAATTTTTACTCAATTGAGAATTGTAGTTGATTTAAATGTTTAAGTTCTAGTATACGAGGAATGCTGTTTGAGAATACCAGTCGTATCGATGTTGATTCCGAGAATGTGGGATGATCGATTCGTTTCTCTAAATCCGGCCATTACAGAGTATGATGAGTTGAAAAAATCCATTTCGGTTTTATTTGAGTTAGTTATATTTCCTCACATTGACAATGATGCCTATCTTAATTGCTCTGGCAGCACCAATATTTTTCCAGTCTACTCTTCATCCTGTTTGCAGTTGTTTCGTAGCTTTCCCGAGGAATGGTTAAAAAAAAAATTTTGAATTCAAAGCATGAAGAACAGATAAAAATATTGATGGTGAATGTCAGAAACAAAACAGGATTTAAAAGAGATCCATGAGGAACGCCATGGTTAGTAACAAGATGTCCCAAGTGAAATTTGCAAATTACAGCAAATTGTTTTTGAGTTAAATCATCTACGAGCAAAGCACTCACGCTGGAACATAGGACCTTCGAGAGTGATGAAGCGTTATTAACAGTCAATTGCTCATCAAAATTCGAGAACCAAGAAAACAATGTTCTCTCTGCCACTATCGAGTGAATACATATTTATATCTCAGTTGATTCAGGATGACTTGCATTGTCGATTTTTACATCAAAGACCATACTGCTTATCACAGAAAAAAGTTTGATTCGAAGTTCGGTAATTTCTTCCAGCGAATAGCTTTTCAAATATGCTGCTATAAATTGCTGGAATTAAAACCGTTCATTATCGGGTAGTTTTCACACAGTGCGGTATAGTCTCTGGAGGAGGGGATGTTTAATGAAGCCTTAGAGGATTGGAGACTCTTTTAACTCTTGTCTAATCAGCACGATTTCTATCAATTTGATTATTTGTATACTGTTCATGCAGTCAAGTACATTTGAGTTGTCATAAAAACAAAGCGCTTAACAGCGTCACACACTAGGGACTTCAATCGAAAGTGTCAAACCTAGAAGTTTGAGAGTTACCTATCAAATTGATTTCACGCACTCTTCTTAGATAACAAATTGTCCTCATTTGTTCATAACAATTTTTGTGTCCATTAAGGTTCTACTTTAGATTCACTGTTGTACGTTTTTTTCGGAAATAATTTTTCTTCAGTGCATTTGAACACATAATTTTTTATAAATGCAGATAACGTCTAAATTTCGATGACAAGTTCTGTGTCAGAATTACTGAAAACGGAAATTAAAGCTGGGAAGTGTAGCCTGAAACCATGGTATGGCCAGAAAGGTACCAAACTATATCCAGACAAAACACAATGCATTGTTTTCGGATCAAAAGAAGTAACTGAGGAAATTATCAAGTCTGACTTCAGCCGAAGGGAGTGATGAAATTAAACCGATAGAATAACAAAAGAATTTGTGCACTCGGATCGATCAAAATGTGTTCAAATTTTACACGCCATGGGGAAAACTTGCAACATAAGTGATGAAACTCAAATCCTTTTTCATCGGATAAACGTAAAATTATTGAAAAGTTTAGATGATTAACTATTAATTTTAAAGTGTTATCGTATCTTTACTACTTCCGGTATGACGTGTGAGGAGTGTGTCTCGAAAAACATGCCATAATATTTTCAAAAATAGTTATAAAAATGTATGAACATTTTACCCACGGTTGTGTGCTAAGGTTTATGCATGAATAGGGATCATGAAACCCCTCTTTTAAATAAACTCGATTCGACACCAAATCAAGGAAGGTTTCACTTTCATTAAGTTCCTCGTCCTCTTCATTTCTCCTTCAAAGTAATGCAGTTATTGTACAATTCTTTTCACCTGCTGTGATGAACCTTCAGTCAAATCGGAGAAATTATGTCGTAGTGAACTTCTGTTCTTCTGAAATCGGGCAAGAAGTTCTGTCAAACGGATGCCTTGCAAGCGAGCATCTTTCCAGAGTATAAAAATCTTTCCTACAGTGGGATTGTTCAAAACCAAAACAGCACGCTATTTTGCGTCTCAGCGTTACTGTGTGTTACTGTACGTTGTGTTTAATTCATAAGATAAAAAACCTGCTAGAATACTTTCATTTAACTGATATTAAAAAGAATCTATTAATTGCTCGAATTAACTGCATATATATAATAAAAATTAAAGTGATTTTGCATTGTTAAAAATACTTCGTGACATACGAGCGATACATTATGACGTTCGTTAGAATCGCACTAACTGTGCTCTTATTTGGTCTCACTCATTGCATAATGTGCCATTTAAGAAGGCTGTGACTTTTTAAGTGTAAAGTGAAACATAAAGTATTTATTCTATTATCAAATGATACTTTAATGGCAAAGCTAAACTACAATAAATATATATTTACACTACAATTATATCCCGTAGCGACGTGTGGCAGCTGTTGAAGTGGGCGTGGTTTTTTAGTGACGATGACTAGTCATGCACGTACTCAAACTCGCGCCCACACACTGAGAGGAGCAACTTTGACGTGGGTGCTGCAGGGATGCGCGTAATATTGGAGCCGCATGGCCATGCACCAGGACCTGACCAAGCGCTCCGCAGTCATCAATGCTTGCCCAAAAATGAATGGATTGAGCCGATCCGAAACCGGGATGGCGCTGCCAGACACGGAAATACTGCGTTATTGTACTTTGAGACATCCAATGTTGGCGGTAGTTTTATTTGTGTCAGCCTCTGTAGGCGTTATTCTGGTTATGTGTGACACGGGTATCCCTATAACCAGAAAGTTACATCGAATATTTTCCTATTTCCTATCAGAATTTGTGTTATTAATTTTTGTTTGAGATTTTCCCCATTACTAATAGGAAGAGTAAGTGGTGTGCCTGCTTTGTTTGTGCATATTTAGCAAAATTATCATATATTCAGATACAAAATTTGCATTGAAATACGTATTTATAAACTAAATTATGTGTGCGCCTGTTGCATAACCTATGTCTTAGAATAATTTAAAACTTACCTTATTTACCTTCAGCTTATCATTTTAAGCTTATGCAAAGCTTATTTTTGGAGCACATTTCAACGGTGACAACATAAAATGAAAACAATAACAGTTGAGCCTACACTTCGGAACGGATAGATAAGAACGACTTCAAGTCAAGTCTCAGCGAAAAGGTATCCGAACTTTGTTTCGCCGACAACAAATATTTTATCTGATGCTATCTGCCACCTGTTGTGTCCATTGAGACCAATAGTATTTTAATGGACAAGATTTAGCGCACACTAATTTTTATGGGAAAATTTCATTCCGCAGTCAATAGTGACTGCAAGCATTTCAATACTGAGTTTTAGAAAGAAGTTTATGAAACTCCATTATTTTTTAGATGATCCGAGTAGTAAATAAGAGCGTTTCCTCCCGAAATGATTCATTAGCCGAGAGTTAAGAAAGCGCTTCATAATGTGCTCACGACAGTTTTAACTTTTCGTCTGAAGTGCCAAGTTCATTTGAGCTCAGGGATTTGGAGACAAGCCGAGGCGTTAATCTCAGAGCCACATCAGTCTCAATTTACTCTTGACAGCTCACAATTACATTCAGTCTCGCTTGCCTGCAGCTCTTAAGAAATTGCACTGGTGCAAAGAACCAGAAAATGAGGTTTCAAACAAAGATCGTCCTTCCTTAATTAAGCATTGTTATATTTTGCTGCTAGACCTGCTTCAAATTTTCAAATGGCTTTGTGAGGATTCCCCAATGTTCTAGTACGATAATTCCTACTCGTGATTTTTACTTTTGCCGCTTATTTCTACAAAGAAGTTATCAGAGATCGCATACTTTTACACACAACTTAATGATATGCAACACCATGCTCTTATGACAAAATCTTCTCATGGTGCTGCTGGGATTCCTCAAATTGAATAAAAAACTGAAAGGTTTTATTAAACGTAAATTTTAATTTTAACAACAAAATATGACAATGAGTCAAACAATGTTTTCTTTTATTCAGCTTTCGAAGAAAGAGGTAAGTTTGTTGTATACGTCCATTTTTTATTTCAAATATAAGCAATGTACTCCCACATTTAAGAAAATGATCAAAGGAGAATGCAGTAATTACGTAATTTCAAGATGCTTAAATCCTGTGCGCGTTGTTTTCAAACGCTCACGCATAGTATGTTGCTTGTGTTACAATCATGCGCATTTTCTGGTCAACGTCTACTGACGAGTAATGCCGCACAATTTTACGGCTTGGACACACATAATTCACCGTTTACAAATAACAAAGAAAGGCCATAAATTGTTGTCTGCTACTGATAGACATTTTTGGGTGGAATTAACGAGTAAGTCTTTTTACAAGTTATCGAATGAAATAACCACACAACAATTTCTACTGGCTGCATTCGCAATGGAAGCCAATCATGTGTTAACAAAAACACTGTAGCAGGGCGAAATTAAAACTCGAGAAATAATGATCTAATATTCTTAAAGAAACCTTAGTTGCACCATTGCAAGCTTTTAGCAACGTAATTTGCAACATTAGAACGGTTAAAGGAAGATTTCCGAATGGCATAAAGCGTCAAGTTAACGCTGCGTCACTCATGCCAACAAGCCCCGCTAGGTCTTCGTTAAGAAGCTCGCCTGTCGAATGAAAGATGCGAAAGCTAGATTAGGTTTAACTTAAACATTGGGAAAGCTTATAATGTTACCTACGCTTGGTGTCCAGGTATAAGATGCCAATGAGCTTTAACTAAGAAACAATTTAAAGTTCCGTAACGTTGTTACACTTTTATATCTATCACTTATCAATTTTCAATTATATATCAATTATAAATTATTTATCAATTTTCAAATATTTATCAATCATCAATTATTTATCAATTAACCATTATTTATCAATCATTTATCAATTATCAATTATTCATCAATTAATTATAACTAGAATTTAAATAGAGGGCGAAACTTCTATTTATTCCAAGTTGCGAGACTGGCTCATATAATGCGCTAGAGAAAGTCACTGGGTAAAGACGCAGAGCTACAACCGTGACTCACGTCCTCTCATCGCTGAGCAGTTTAGAGGTCTGAAGAGGAGCAGCACGCAGCGCAGGTACGGGCGACCAGACGGAGGAGAAGCCTACCCTAACATCGCAGGATATCCAGAGCCAAGGTGGAGTGAAACGGGACCCAAAAGTTCCCGCTCTCAAAGTGGAGCATCCACAGGCGCCAAATCTTCGGAGTAAAACCACGGCCGTCCAACACACCAATGGACGTCCACAACGGAGACTCCGGCGGCCACTAAAAGGCTCCTCGAAAACACGCAGGGGTTGTTCCCGCTAACCAAGCTGTGGCTGAAGAATAACTTGGTACAGAGGTTAGCTGCTTATGATTTTTTGGGCAAGTGCAGAAAGGCGGAAAACACGGACATAGATCCTCGTCATGTACCCAGTGACTTTTAGGGCTCTAATGAGATTCAAGCCCTAACTTTGAACTTAGATTATAGTGTCACACTTATACAATAACTTATAATTTACGACATGTGTAGTTGGCGCCATTTGTACGGGAAGTGTGATTCATCCTCTACGTGATAAAAGATCGTGTAAAATCTTAGTTGGCCTATAGTGGTCTCAGCACTTTGGTGCAGTATAACAGCATGACAAACGAGCAATATCCTCACTTGAAAATTCTCCCGAAATAATCTCCTACATTCTGGGTGAAAGGCATCAGTGGCAAGTTATTCACTTGCCACGTAAGATGCAAAACATCATGAAAGATATTGCGGCAAATAACAAATTGTGAAGCCACAAATCAACTCTCCCACAGTGAACAGCTTGTCTGTGCTCCTTTTGTGTTTTCAGTAATGATGGGCGTACAACAGCAGCGTATCTGTTTAAGTAAAGTTCCCTTAATAATTAGGTATATAATTGAAAAGGAAATCGAGATGGAAAACCGTAAGAGTGATATTGACGTCGATAAGTTAACTTCGGTTGAGTAACAAGATGTGATCAATTCTATGCCATGTGGTTTAGACAGTATCACGTTAATTAAACAGTCGTATTATTATCAATGGCTAGCAAGTAAATATGCTGGAAATGCAATTTCACGGGTATTAGAAATAATCTAGCTTCTCCTGAAGCCCAATATTAACGAAATCAAGTCGAATCTGAAATACGTTCTTAACTTCAGTGTTTAAAACATGAGATATGACTGAAGTTCAACGTGGAAAATCAACTGTATAGCTGCCTGAAACAAATGAAATTATCTCGGTGGATGAGGTTAAAAAAACTCACCCTCTGGGTCTCAAAGAATTCGACATGACCTGAAGTTCTTTAATAAATTGCTACGTAATCAGCGAAGTGAACCCCATGTGGAATATTCTTTCATATTTCTATTCTTGCTCAGGGGATGCAGCTTTTGTATTTATGACATTTAGTATTCCCAGTATGTAGATGTAAAATCATGAGGTTAGCTTTTCCTAATGTTGATGTTGGATAGGTGTTTTTGTTTTCTGACGATGAAAATTTTCGGTTCACCGTTGTCGTTTTTTCAATACCTTCTACTTTTTTACATTCGTTTTAACTAAATTGTTTTTCAACCTCACTCTCTCCATGCGTAGAGTGTGAGAACACACATTGAGCATGGGTTTTCCGTTCCCATAATTCCGTTCGAATAGCGCCTACGTAGTTCTCTTCATGGAAACTCCTTTGTTATGGTTAGGGAAGCATAAAATTAATTTAGATCTATACTAATATTCGCACTAAGTAACTTTCAGATTCTTCTTATAAGTTTTTCTGTTCTAAAAATTTTCCGTGAACTACGATTTCAGTAGCTGTGGATGTGATATTCGGGCTGGAGGTGATCGGATGTGATTCCCGATACAGACAAGTCTCACCGCGCTGCCTTGACTGGGTTCAGCAGTTAACCTTATTATCCGCATTCAAGGTAACTTTTCAGGATCAGATAAACAGCGCAGTGAGTGTAATCTTATTCATGTAGGACAGATTCCTAATGTCGAGATAGTCGTGATGCAATTTAAATTTGAAAGCTACTCGATGTGGCGTTGTAGCAGGCTTTTCTTTTAAAAAAGCACTTAAGAAAAAAAATTTCATTGCTGATGATGAGAGCATTTCTTACACCAATAATTCTTAACTAATTTTTCATTAAATGCAAATAACAAAGAAACATATACAGCGTAATAAATTTGAAACAACCGGCACATATGGGACATGATCAATAATTAAAAAGCAGCTTCCCTGAAGACGTACTACCTCTTTTCAGTTACGCTGTATGGGCAACTATGCTATCAAAGAATAATATTATTACACTGCTTGGAAACATGAAACAGATGTAATTTGAGCAATTAACAGGTGCTTTATAATATCAATTGAATAAAAGTATTCTAGTACTGTAGCGTTTTGCAAGTTGCCTGTTATGCATATTTACACCAAATGAATTCGATTAGTTTACTTAGAAAATTTCAGAAATATTTTTACTTTACTTAGAAAAATGACAGATGTAATCGCACAAAAACACTCCCTGCTTAGAAGTAATGGTCCGAAGCATAGTAACTTTTATGCATATTCAAACACAAGTGTGCTTTGCACTTTCTGCAGTAGATTTTGGTTTGTCCACGACAGTTTTGAAATCTGCATCTTTGATGCTTTGCTTCTACAAATGGTAAATGTGCTACCTGATCGAGTCTCACTTCATATGGCAGAGTACCATTTAATTTCTTGTTCACTTCTGGTGGTTCTTCTCTCGACGTACGGCTTCGCTTGACACTCTGGTAAGCTTGCTCTGCTTTCATTAGAGAGACTGTCAAATCGAGTTAGAAAGAAGCCAGTTGCAACACCTCCATTTTTGGGGATTTGAAAGTTGTTCACAATCTTTTCAGTACAAGAGCCATGCATTCATAATTGTCATATTAAGGATTTGTACCATAAGATGATTACATGCCTTCTTTGATTTTATGATCATTTTGTACAAAGAAATCGAGTGATCTGCCAAACCTACTCCACCCATTAATTTATTATTGCATTACACTATGTCTGGACATTGACTCCCGTAACTCTTTTCAGAGTTTTGTCAAACCTGCTCACTGTCGTCAGAGAGTTGGCTTTCTAAAATGTTGACACCAAATTTACCACCTTGTTGTCAAACCATCGAACTAGCGTTTTTTCTGAGTTGTCATCTTCAAATTCACTCTTTTGGTGCGATCCCTGGCTTTCACGCTACAACTTTCTATCGTCCTTCATGCTGTTTGGCAGCCCTACTTTTGGAAGCCTCACTTTACCACAACATCATGTTGCTCTGCTTCCTGAGTGTTGTAGAAGTGGCATAGAGGTGAATCAATCATCGAAGAAGAGCAAATGTTTCCTATCAACTGAATATTTTGCGCATGATGTCAAGCAATGTTAGAACTAGCACCAATGTCGTGATCTTTAGATTCCTCAACTGGTAATATTTTGCCAACACATGGAATGAAGTCATGCATAAATTCCTTCTCTAATACAAGAACAAACAGTTTGAAACTAAATCTATAGGTTTGTTCGGAATGAATTGCTTCACTCGACTTCGTCCCTTGTAGGGAACTATACGCTCATCAACGCAAAGTTAATGATTTTTTGAGACACTCCTAAAGTTTGGCCAACCTAATTATCCGCAATCGTCTATCACTGGCATCAGTTTGTTCATAGGATCAGTGTTAGAGTTTCTTGGTGCATCAGCTTTACTTCTATCAGCTAAATGAATGTCTGACTTACCAGCTTCAAATCGGTCTCGAGACTAAACTCGGCTGCAAAATCAGAGAGTTGCCCAATTTTAATGCTAATGCATTATAGAATTGAGTAATTTGGATATAGAGAACCATAGCCCCAAGCCAAATCATTTATTCAATTCTTGTCGGTCAGGATTCAGCCGTCTAGTGATGTCTTTCTGAAGAGCATATAAGTTAGATAGTTCAATGATTGTGTTAAAGATGACAACATTAAAAATTCAGCAAAATACTTCATTGTAGAATGTAACTCACAACTATCAATGGAATCCGAATAAATTCTGGAACCTCTGTGTCTTTAGACGATGAGCTAGACCTATTTTGTTGTAATTTTCTTGTAGCAACTCTCTTTGCTCTATCCATGGTTGTTGTGCTAGGGGGATATAACTTGCCACAAGCAGAATCCTGTATCTGAATAACAATAGGTTTCACAATTCGGAATGCATAAGTCTCATCTTGCAGTTCGTGGTCCTCTAGCACGCCAGCTGAAAAACACTCAGTAAATATGTAGCGGAACTTTTCACTCAATTGACTGCTTTCGTATAATATATAAAGATAATAATAAGCGCGACGGAGGCGTCAGTACGTACATGGCTAAAGACATTGATTCGAGAATCATAACAAGTGCAACAATGAATCGTGATCACACAGAAACACTTTTCACAGAGCTGACGAAATATGCTAAACGGGTTATGCTTGGAATGGTGTATAGGCCTTCAACAGCCTGTCCGCAATCTTTCCTGAGTGTGCTCAATCGTATTATGTTACAGTTCATCATATCTTTATACAATGACATCATTACTTCAATTATGACCTTTTGAAACATGAAACCAGCGAACAAATCTCAAATTTCATAAATGCGTTTCAGTCTAAATCATCCCTACCAATTATAACGAAGCCTACAAGGATCGCATTAGAATCTGCTACGCTGTTCGACAATATTTTCATAACAGATCAAATTGATTTTCTTACTGGAATAATTACTTTCGACGTATCGGATCATTTTAAAAATTTTCCTTTTAAGAAAAATGTCTATCTCACTTGCACAAAACTACAGGCTGAAATTTACTCATATCGCTGCGTAAATGAATTAAATTTGGGAGCAATATGCGCCGTTCTACAATAACTAATGCCAACATTGGACATCTCTCAACAGAACAATAATGCAACAAACACAGCGGAAGCAATAATAAACTTGACTGATGTTGCGACTACGTACAATCAATGTTGCCTGACCATCACTCGTACAATTATTGCTCCACAAATTAGATGAAAGCCCTGGATTACTGAAGAAATCATTATTAATACAAAGAAATGTAAAGCGTACCTAACTCTTCTTCACGAAGGGTGAATATCTACGGAAATGTATAAGAGATTCAGAAACTATGCGACAAATCAGATGAGGATTCGAGAAAAATTTAATTTACGCTCAAATTTAATAAATTCAAAACTGATATTAAAAGCCTTGACGTCTGCTAAATTCTTGGTGTCAACTGAAAAATGCTGCTAAGAAACCGATTGAGCCTATTGTTCAAGATAAAGTAAAATATCTCGAGAAGAAAGATATTGCTAATGTTTTTAAAGAGTCCTTCGTAAACGTAAGAAAAAATATAGTAGATAGTATTCCTAGTAAAACTAACGATCACTTGTAATATAAGGATCATAACCGAGAAAATGACTTTTTTTTTTACGCCTACCAACTCTTCCGTGGTAATTTCGTACATGAACAACTTGAAAAACAGATCAAGTGGATTAAAAGCGTTCTCGGCTAAAGTCCTTTAATCTATAGCTGATTTTATAGCCCAATTCAAATCCAATATCATTAACCAGTAGCTGCTCATAGGTATTCTCCCCAACTCTCTCAAACTTGCCAGAGTAACCCTTATTTTTGAAAGTGGTGAAAAAACGTGTATTATTAACAAAATATTCGAAAAAAAATATATAAAAAATAAATTCCTATTTTGAATGAAAATCATTTCCCTATGATAAACAATTTGATTTTCGCTCTAAAAAGTCATCAACACTGGCCTGATTAAATCATTTACAATACCTGTATTCCAATATAGACGAAGGAAAGCTTGTTTTCTCCGTATTTATTTACTGTAGTGAAGCATTAGATTGTATGGACAAAAACATGTTACTCTCGAAACTCCACTGTTATGGCATTAGAAGAGTTGCTCAGATCATACCCAACAAATCGGAAGCAATTAGTTGTCATAGACGATGCGCAATCGGAACTACGGACATTTTGCATTGGAGTTCCACAAGGGTGTGTCCTTGGGCCTCTCCTATTATGATCTTTTTCAACGAAATCATTAAATCTAAATCATTCCATAATTCATGCTTTTTGTCGAACACAACCCGCTTTTTACGGTCCTTGCTTATCTAAATTTAACTATAATTGCTGAAAGTATTAATCAAGAGCTCCAAAAGATTTCAACGTGGCTCAAAACTGACAAATAAGCCTAATATCGATAAGACAAAATACATTTTATTCTCATACATGAGACATAAATCTCTTCCACGCATTATAATTGACGAAGGTGAAATCGAATTAATCAACTTATGTAAGTTCCTGGACATTATAATAGATAAGCATCTGACCTTAAAAGAGCACATTACTCATAATAGTATAAAGCTATCAAAATCAATTGGTATCCAACATAAAATGAAAATATATTACCTGAAGAAGCTTTGCAAATATTTTCCCGAACTCTCATTTCACCATACCTACAACACAGAATGATAGCATGGCACGGAACTGATTAAAAGAAAACCAATGTACTCTTTACAATACAAAAATGAGCCATTAGGGTGGAAAAGAAATTAAAGTATAATGCTCACACAGATGATTCATTCAAAAATTTAAAAAACACTGGAACTTCTGGATCTCTACGAACTCTTATGTGTAATTTCATGTATAAAACAATGACAAACTGGCCATCACGACCATTTAACCCAAAAGAGAAGTAACTTCCTGCTTCCTTATTATTCGAAAGTTGGGTCACAACACAGTATCCTCTTCATTGGAACTAAAACTTGGAACTTAATCCCTGCGGAGATCCTTGAAATAAATTCTTACAAAGCTTTCAAAATGAGTCTTGAATCTCTTTTCCTATCTAAAAATTAAACATGTACAATAACCAAGCCAAGTCTCTTCTCCTAAATGACTCATTCTGTAAGGTAATTGGCCATGGTTAATGTCATTGTTCTTCAGTCTGTTCTCAAGTCGTTCCTAGAATATACTGCTAACATCAAGCCCATATAAACTATATTGTAATATTAAGTATCGAAAATCGAGTGACCTAATTAAGTGATCATTCTAGTGTACAATTAGGTTAAGTGAATTAGGTTAAACATAATTGTACACCTTAGAATAGCGTTGGTGGTAGGATGCCCTATAGAAGTCACAGAACTTCTTCGGGCACACAGGTACCTATGCTCAAATTTGTACTTGAACTACGAAGCAATCTAATTCTGTATCGCTTGTGGTAAATGAATTGTTTAAATTATTTAAAGCTTTCTGTACGTTGATTTTGAATTAGCAGTCAAATCAGATATAACTTCATCGATATTTTGCAGTTACTCTGTTAACCTCAACACGATATACCCTCAACATGATCTACATAACTCAATTAGATGGTAATAGTATCAAATAATAAAAGAAAAATACTAAATGAAGTAAACTTGAATATTTATTGAAATTATAAATTATAAATTAGTAAACCATTATAACTTGCAGTCATTTGGCTTTACAGACGGAATTTCTTGCTCAACAGTTTCATTTTCGTCATCTGACTCTCCTGACTCGCTGTCCAAGTGGACTGTGATCGGAGAACAGCCTCGGCGTGAACTTTGAAAACAAACGTATATTAGGCTTGAAAAGTATCTAATAAGTCTGTCATAAAGTAGGTCGAACTTTCAAGAAACAGGTGCTAGACCGCTCTCGTGTTCCTGATCTCGTAAACCGGAGTACTTCCTAATATTTAGGCAAAATTTTCAGTGCTGCTTATAATACATTCTTTAGCGTCATTTTTGGCTCCAATTCACGATGTGAAATTTCTTCCTGAAATCAAAGGTCAATGTTGAGTGTCTCTCGCCTCCGACGTATAGATGCAAACAGCAGCGCATGTTGGTCGTGAGAAAACCTTGCTAAAATAATTTATTTTCTTAATTTTCAACTTTGCGAAATAGTCTGAGTTCATAACTTAACATTTGCTACTGAAACACGGCCAATCGTTAAAATTTTAAAACTTATTCAGTCTATAGAACGCAACGTTTCGATGTTACTAACATGTAATCCTCAGACTGATATCAGGCTGTTCGAAAAGTTCGTGCCGATTTTTTAGGAAAAGAAAAAGGTCAATAAATGTTTGTTATTACATTTTTAATCTACCAAATATAAACCATCTTGTTGCACAATACGTCACCATCTATCCTCTAACTTAAAAATACCTTCTTTCCATAATGGTGGTGTTTTTATGGGACAGAATTCATCAAGGTATCGTTTTATTTCATCCAAGGAATTTAAAAATTTACCTTTAAGACTATTGTGCAAAGACCTGAATTAGTGGAAATCTGAATGGGCACGATTTGTTGAAAAAACAGAGTGGGGAAAAGGACTACACAAAGCTGGTTGTTATTTTAGTGATGCAAATGCATAACAATAATGGTAATAAATAAATGAACCGCAATGGTACTCTTCATGTACAGGCACGTCAGAGACTTCTTGGGTTAGCGAAGAAGTCGAAAGGTGGTGCATCCGACGGCCGCTCACATCAATTTTGACAATAACCGTGACCCCCACTAAATGATCCCTTGAACTCCACATTACGATGGCGAGAAAAGAAGTTCGATGACCGCTCGGCCGCTGAGGCGCTGGACTGCAGTAGGTGGCACTGGCTCCCCATCAGGGCTGACTCCGTTGTACAGGAGACGAGAAGTAGCCGGGTGCGGAGCAGTCGCGGAGCAGAGCGAGACCGTAGTTGCGGCCGTCATCATGCTTCAACCGTCAGTCAGCTGCCCTCTTCACGAGGTGAAGCGTAGAGAACCGCAGTGCAGGTCACAGGCGTTATTAGCCGAAAACGCACATCCTGGCGACTGCTTCGTTGAATAAATAAAGAATTACAGATGAATAAAAAGTGCTCCATTGGAAAAAGAAAGAAAGAAAGAAAAACATTTTATTTCCAATAAAGTATAACATGAAAGTTGATACATTGGTTTTTAAAACACCTTAACGTTAAACATCCTTGTCTGATAATAACACATTTGTATCGTAATACTCGTGTAAAATGTTGAATCAAAAAATGATTGATAGAAAAGCACTTCAAAAATGAGTTCCTTTCCTTTGCCTAATCTGATTTTGACAGTGAATTTGAAATAAGTTACTAAGAGAACACAATCCTAGTAACGCTTAGTTGAAAAATGTATTCGTTTGCGCAAATTTAAATTGAAATAAAAGCAAAAATCGCGTTTAAATACCTTAACACAGAGACCCTTAAATGCTATTCATACATGGTTATCGTATTAGACATGTTAATTAAGTGTTGAGACAAATGATTTAGATCCTTAATTGCTGTTTATACATGGTTATCGTGATACCCATGATAATTGTCGAAAACATGATTCGGAGAAAAGCACGAAAAAATTAGTTCGTCTTTGTCGCGGTAGTCGGATTCTGGTGATGCATTTAAAATACAGGTGACCAAGAAAAGCATAATTCATGTGACGCATTTCTGAAAACCCTCTCGTTAGTGCGTACTCGGATTGAATTATGAGCATAAGAACATAGGAACTAGTGATACGAGTGTGAGGGATTGATGTTAGAAGTAAATTGGGCAGATTTGATTTATTTTGCGTCTAGAACTGGGAGGTAGACAGTCGGGATTTGAGACAATTTTTCACACAGACGCATCATCTACTTGCCAAGTGGTGAGCTTCGGAAAGAACATAACATTCACTCTAACAAAACAAAAAATTTTTATGATATTTCTTACGCTAATAGTGCTGGCGTTATGAGTTCATCGGAGTCAAAGACATGAAGAGGATTGTTGTACAATACTAGCCGTGACATTTTCAACATAGGTGGAGTTGAAAAGTTAACTTACAAAAAGTTAACTAGCCAAAATAGTGTTGTCATAATGTATTCACGAGAGTAAGAAAGTAAGAGGAGCAATTTAAGACCCCAATAAGACGATTAAAAAATGATGTTCTTTAAAGTTGTTATTCTTCGAAACCTTGGCCCTTTTTTTCAATTTTTTAATGAAACGGAAAAAGAGAAAAAAGGTGCTAAAGTACCCTCACATTAACATCCTTTCTTTGCGGTAATTAATTTAGTTTTGAAAATGCAAATAAATGTAAGTAACTAAGAATAAAATCCCTGTGACACATAGATTAAAACACACTTGTTAGGGTGCGCGAATATTGGATTATCAGTCCATGACATTTGCAGCATAGCTGGAGCAATACAAAAAGTTAGCTACCGAAAATGATTTCGTGTCTT
>JACJUY010003983.1:25467-37431 GCA_014220935.1 Platorchestia sp. MABIK | reverse complement strand
TCATGCATTTTTGGCTATGTGAATTTTCAACTCAACTTAGGGTTGGATTAAATTGAGCTTGACTTGGATTAATTTGAACTTGACGTGGATGAATTTGAACGTGACTTGAGTTAAATTGAACTTGACTTGGATTAATTTGAAGTGAAAAAGGTGTAGTGACGTTGCACGCGAGCTGCTATTGGTTATGTATTTTGTAATTACTTGTACACCCAATGGCTGTTCCACACAAAACAGTTGAATGAACTTCAATGAACGATCGGTACCTTGGTCGAAAGAGACTGGAGGGGCAACTGAGACTTTATTCCTGCCATGCCAGCATGTACGTTCACGCTTTATAGAAGAAAGGTGAATCAAATAATGCAGAGGAAGTTCGAATCGAAATTTGTCCAGAAAACAAGCAAACGGAACCAACATGCTTGTGCATGCTTATGGAAGAAAAAACAGTTGTCTGACCCGGAGAATCATGGCGACCGTAAGGCACTGGGCTGAATAATTCGTCTCACTGGCATGAAGGAGCCATGACAGCATCTGCGAGAGGAGAGAGCCAAAAATGCATGAACAAGACTTGTCAGACCTTTAAAGATCGGAAAAATGTCCTACAGGTAAAAGGTGTGCGAGTCTATTGAGTCTTGAAAGCGCTTGAGAAAGTCTTGAACGCGAGTAAAAGTGGACATATTTTGATTTAAAAAGAGTTTCAAAACTTTATTTCATGCAACATATGAGCAATAATATTGCTCAAAGTAATTTTGCGCATGACAGAAAAATTCAAAGCACGAACATTCACACCCTCTCCTGGACAACTCAGAACTATTTATTTCTAGCTACACTCATAAACAGCTTAGATTTAATTTTCTTTCTAATCTCTTCATGAAAAGAAAAGCATGTGAAGGCACGGGGGAAATTTCAACACCTCAGTTTTGTACCAAGTACGTGCAGTTGCACGTTGCGGTAACAATGGCAGCTTCTGCAAAATTGGAGCGCACCCACAAAAATTTGAGATATGTGAAAATGATTTTACTCGCCTATACGCGCCACTGTAACGCTAAAGTATCTCAAATATAAAATAAATTATGAGAGATTTTCTTTGTTAATTGACCCTATAGAAATGTTGGCGCATATAATTTGAGGTATTTTAGTTCATATATCACAGAAATGGTGAATTGAATGTTATTTCAACACTAATTAAATGAAAATGTTGTTGGCATGATTTTGAGAGTGAGGCAGACGATGTGAAGGGAATTTAGTTTTTTAATGATTTACCCCAGGGTTGGAATTTCGCTCTATCAACAGTATCTAAACGTATTCTCTCTCATTACACATGGGCGAGAAGTTTTAATAAAAATATACATGTTTAATCTTTCCATTCAGAAAGTAATGCGACAAACTTTCCTCAGAAAATAGAAATTCGATAGAGATTTTCTTAAATCCGCTATTGGTCCAATACGATTACGTTCTCATCTTCTACACTGCTGTTGGCAGTTTCAGCCCGCCCCACGTGCGCTGTGAAGTAAAAACAAACTTCACAAATTCTAAAACTTCAGGAATCGTCGACGGCATCTTTTCGTAGAGAGAAAATATGTTGTAATAGTCATAAGACAGAAAAAAATAGTCTCACAATATACCGGGTAGTCAATCTACTTGATAGACTTTCAATTTATTTTTGATATGTTGCATATTTTTCAAATCGGGAATCATTCATTTTCTAAAGTCAATGCCCTGGAACAGAGGCAGCAGGTAAATACAAGTATTTGAGTCATTTTGGGGAGAATGAAGTTAGTACAATGTCAAGGACTCGCATTTGTAGTTGTATTTTGTAGAAGTGAAAATTTCCTATAACTGAACGACTACAACCCTCTCATGGTTGTAAAACAGATTGTTGAAATACACAAATTAAAGCGATAGATCTATTCCAGCGATTAGCTAGGAAAAATACTGGTATTCGGTTTAGTGAATATCCTGAAATGAGTAATTTGTTTGAGACGTTTTACCCTTCGGACCCTAAGAAAAATAAATTACGACCTCAATCAAATTTCAACTACGCTTGGAGATCTAGAATTTTCTTCACTGGGTGACTGCATGTTGGTTTCAAATGTTTTGATTGTCATTTTGGAAATGATAGATGCCTTAAAAATTGATACTCCGCTTAAATTTTAAGTTTAATCAATAGCTAATATGGTTGTCAAACACCTCATTAAAAAAAAATTCTCGTGTTCATGTAGTGATGACATTATAATAGTAAAAATGAACAGCGCATGAATTTGTCCATTAATCACAATCACTGGCAAGAGGACACGCCATTGAAATACTTTCCCAACTCCAAACGTAAATATTTAACGGTTATTTAGTACTTCCTAGCAGTTGCTGACTGTCATCAAAATTTATTTAGCAGCTACCTAAGCCATTTTGGCATAACTATTGTTTGATTGATGATTGAACGCTGAATCATCCTGTTCCACACTCAGTTCGTGGTGTCGCGGGCAATTTCAGACGAGCGCAGATCGCACTCTCAAAAGAGCGGAAATAACTTTTGCAAAATATAGCATTAGGCGGACACGCGATGAATGGACTATAATGGAAATAGGGAGAAAATAAGGAATTTCTTCATAAAGCGAGATGAAATCAGGTTTCTAAAAAACACAAAGCAAACACCTTGAAACATGAAAATCAGATTTTCCAAGTTCCATGTTCTCACAAAGTCGTTCGTTTTGTGTTTTTACAAAGAACTACATTTTCCTCTGACAATGATGTGTGAATGCACGGATCATCCGTTTTTATATTGAATGATTCCACCCTACTCTTCAGTATTTAATGTTTTTTACGATTCTCCGAGTTTTTCCTTTAGACTGACACTAGAAAATTTTCAACCAAAGTTTTCGAAAGGACCAAAAATATTCTACCCCGTAGTCGTAGAGTTCAACCTTGTAATAGTAGGGTGCAGGACTGCACAAAATAAAACACTCCTGAAAACTTGGCTTGCGACCACAGTTCTTTCGGTGCAGTAGCTCAAGGTTTGCTATTTCCGGGGAAAATTCATTAATTTACCGTTTTACGAATCATAATTTCACAATAAATGAAAGTTTTGGCCAGTGAAAGGCCAAACCTGAAATTGATGCCCACTGTGCACTTGCACTTCATGAAACTTATTCTCATGAAACTTATGTCTAAAAATAATTCAAAATAGAAAAATACAAAGTGAGCTATTTTAAGTTCTTCATTGTAATGCATTCAGAAAAGGAAAAAACACAGTTCAATTTAGAATCTAGATTGAGTTTATCGACAGCGAAATTTAAATAGAACTTCAAATAAATTGAAGCCATGATTATTTTGTGTTGAGCTCAGAATAAATACTCCAGCAGAAGTCCATGAGTAACAATTTGTGTAAATTCAAATGTACGAGAAAAGTGCTCAGCTGTTTTGAAAATATCTGACATTTGCAAAATGAAGCGCCTCAGAGCAAGCAGAGAAGTTATGAATTCCCGTATATGGTACGTATTTTCAAGATCTCAGCTGCAACTTTAGGATCATTTATGTTTTCCATCATTCACCATATACTAAGACACAGCTATAAAAAGTTCCTCAACAATCCAGTTCAGAAAGATTTCCTCTAGTCAGGAAATAATTTTACCTCTGAAATCATTGCCTCAAGAATTGAGTTCAATACGCGAGATGACATTTTCCTAAGGAACTAGTTTCTTGCTTCATGAGGCATTTTTCATTAAAGACTCACCTTTGTTTACTTCGTTAGTCCTCCTCCACCTCATCCTGACTTGGATGGCATAGAATTTAACGATGGAAGAACTAATTTCTGTTTGCTAGCATTTTGCCGGACGCACTTCACTAAACACAAGAAGTCAGCTAACCAGCACCTTGGTTCATGCACGCACTAAAATTTGTTAACGTCTCTTGGTTGTAAGCCTATTTCATCCTAAACTCGTGAGTGAAATGAGTGAGCCTGCAGTGCATTTGTCCTAGCTGTGTCTCTAGAGCTTTACTTGGGTTCATTTATCGCATGCAGGCCTACATTTTTCCTCGGTGTCTCCACAGTACCACCTTAATTTGTCAAGGCCACGTCTCTAGATTGCGGGCTACGAACTTCAGTAAAATCTGGTCTGGTGAGCGCTCCAACGCCGTCCTTTAGACGCCCGTCTGAAAATTACAGGCCGACGCTCTATCTGGATTTGTCATTCCATTTGATGACCAAGAAATTGCTTCGGAGATGAGATTTCCACTCGTTGAAATATTGCGGAAAATTGTGCGCTGATGTGAATTCGGTGTAATTATGTGGTAGTCGTATTCAAATACCTGGGCGAGAAGCAGTTAATAATCCATCATACCTAAGCACTTTCTTATTACGCTTACTTGATGACAAAATCGTCCGAAAACGTTCAGGAACCGAATTCTGAATTTAATACGAACGGCTTACCATATCTTACTAGTTATCATTAACTACTATTAGATACATTGACAGCAACCGCGTTTTTACCAGCAAATACTTCATCGTGTCTGTGGGAATTGATATGCCCACGAGGAAAATGTGACGCCCGAACCTGACGGTTAGATACGCTTTTTTTGATGAAATAAATTTAGTTTTTGTTTTGTTACGGATAAACTTACTTCAGTTAAATGTTGTACTGTTTTTCACCACCTATTACATTTTTCTTCAACTTTTATCTTATTCAACCAAAAATTTGTCTCACCTTAATGTTTCTATGCGCAGGCGATCTCGTTTGGGAACACACCTTGTGCAGCAATTCCGCATTTCCTCAAGTCCATATTAAATGGTAAATTCCCCCTTTTTTTGGAACGCCTTCAGAGCGGTTAAGGAAGATAAAAATCTGTCTCAAAAATACTATTTTTTACAAAGATTGATCCGTCGTTGAGGTGGGAAATTAACTTTTTCGCTCGTTTATTAGTATGACAAATTTCACGATCATAAGCCTAAGCCAACTAACTTGGGATGTGACACGTGAAGTCAACATGGATAAGCAATTGGTTACTGAAGAGATTTTACCTCGCATTTTGCGAATGAAATTCTACATTTGTGCATTAGATTCAGCGAATGAAATTTAACATCGATTGTGTCTAAAGAGCCTTTTTAAATGTAAAATGTAGCCCATTTTTCGTAAGCCGTGATGGAAGGTTTAAACCCATAAAACCCTTATAAACTCGACGCTCTCCACTCTAGGAAGTCACCACATAACCTTTTGCATTTTGAGCCTCTGTCAGCAGCGTTTTGGAGAATCGGCGCAGAACGATAAGCACTCCATTTTTCAACTCTCTTCTGCACGGCACAATTTGTTCAACTCCGTACTTTACCCCGGGAATTTTCTTCATTTGAGTTTTGCACAGAGATCATACGCCATGTCAGCTGAGTAGAAGTCAACCTCTGCGCGGCCTGCGTTGGGCAGCCGCTGATCCTTGGAGCCTCCGCTGCACCTGCTCCCTGTGCGCCGTAGACCCGTTGGTTCAGACAAAAGTCGAACTCCTACAAACTTGTCTTCGATGTCTGACGTGGTCAACACTTGGCTAGCTTCGGTGAACCTGGGTTAGGGTAAACTTCTAAATCCGGCTTACGATGTGGGTTTTTCTCGAACTAAGCAATAACATTGTTCCTGTATTGAGGCCATGGTACGTACTACCTGATCAAATAGGTGAATGTAATCTATAGGTGTGCCAATTGTATTTCGAATATATATTTTTCCATAGATAAGATTTACTTCGAATTTTTCAAGACTCTTATGTTCATTTGTATGTATGACATGAATGAAACTACCTGTGTAAAATGTATAGCTAATTGATTTGTGGTTTCTAATTGATTTGGGGGTTCTAATTGATTTAGGGGTTCTAATTGATTTGGGGGTTCTGACTCTTTAGCGTGTGTGTGGGACTCGGCGGGTTGAAAGGTTGTGCCATCAGCTTCGCTCAGCCCTGTTTCTTCGTTTTCAGACGTCAGCTGTCAAACCGGACCGCCTCCCCAGGTGCTTTACATTCGCGCCGCCTACCCTCAAGCTTTTAATACAATTTAAACTAGAGTATCTATTCGTACTGTTAAATATACTTATTCGTAATTTTCAAATGAAATCATTCAACTAACTTATTTTATCCTCTAATTTTATTTGCTATTACGGAAAACTATTGCGGAAAAATTACTCAAAGAGAGAACTTTTCTATAGATTGTCCCAAAGAGCAGCTAAATCCATTTAACATCCGCATGAGTCGTTCACAATGAAACATACGACATGAAATAAGAACTATACCTCCTTATGTAATTTTTCTCTCGTTTACAGTTTCTAGTCATTATTTGTATGACGTTGATTGTTTGCAATAAACCCTTCTTTGGCAGCAGTACTGTGACACGAACTCCAATATTTCATGCTTCCTTTCATGCTTGAAACTCTCTCACTTGTGAAATTATTTCTATTAGATTCATCACCCGAAAACTACAAATATATGAAGGTAAAATGGCATAAACGGTCAAAAATAACTCAACGCTTTACTAGTCAATCGGTGACGCTATTTAATTTAAAAAAATCATTTTCACTTTCTCTCACTCACATGACGGGAAGTGCTTTTTCATCAAGTGAGAATTGTAACTTACCATCTTCGGTAGCGTATAAACTTTTCTCAATAACGTTCTTGAGTTCCTAATTCTGTGTGAGCGATGCCTTCAGGAGCAGAAACATCTTTCAAACAAGAAAGAACCGTGTAATCTTTAGACCCTGTGCTGCTGGCGTTGATGATGTTGACGGGAAGTTTGCCAGCGTTGTTTAAGGAAGTGCAACAACAGGGCCCGGCGGGCAAGAAATGAGAACAAATTGCGGCCACTGAGTTCCTTCCGAAGCCCGAGTCGAGGGCTGGGTTAAAATGTCGAGAACAGTGCCGGCAAAATCAACGCGAGACTTGTTTTCCGACCTTGTTTTGTATACAGCTTTCAAGATTTTGATGTTCAGCAAAACAGAGCATGTTTAACGGCTCCACACCCTCTCTTGCGCCAGGGATTGAATCTCCTTTCTTCTTTCGCAAGGCTTTCTACGCATTCACAGCTCATTATTTCTACTACAGTAAATTCGTTTAAACTTGGATTAGGCACGATTAAATCATGTTAGAAATTATTAACATTGAGACACAGGTAGAAATCAAACTTAAGGAAACTGCTGATGAAAACGCTCGTAAAATTATAATACAATATTGCTCACATTTTTGATTTCGTACTGGAACTTTCCGTTCCTCTAGCCAGTAAAAAAGAGCCAATAATTTTCGGAACTGAAAGAAAAAAAGAGACCGTTGGCGAGTTAGTGAAGCCTGTGTCCCAAATACGCCCATCACGCACTTCCAGCTGTCAAGGTAATAAAAAAATTAATGCTATTAAGTATTCATCAGGTAAATAATGTACTTAACATCTCATTCAATTGGGTGATCGTAAAGGAGGAAGAGCTTTAGCTGTCAGTTTTCACGGCGCGAGTGAACATCTTTTTATCAATTTATAGCCACATACATAAAATAACTTATACATTTATCTACTTGGTTGTACTTTTTGTTAACAATGTAAGATATCAACTGTATAAACTATGTGTTGTAGTCCACGCATGTTTTGACTCGTTGCAAACTTTCATGTACTGCTTACGATAATGGAATTCTTATATAAGAAAATTAAATAAGAATCATACCGAAAGAAAGCTAAAAGAAGTTATCACAGACCCTTTCTGATTGTTTGACGCGAACAAGAGCCCATACGAAATCCACAATTTTCGGATCTTTTGAATTCAAAACGAGCTTTGTGTGCTCATCTCAACCATATCTTGACTTGCCTAGCAATAAACTTACTGACATTCGTTCGTGCACAAAGTCCTCTTTGAAATTAAATGAAAAAATTAACTCCTATTTTTAGAGCATTTGCTTACGAGCACGAGATGAGAGCGGTAAAAGTTCTGAAATTCTCGTGGAAAACAATTGAATTCACAAAGAAGGGCTTCGAGCGTTAGCTGCGCCGCCGACTGAACATTTTTTTCGCTACCATGCAAGAGCAGAGGCACGTGTGCTGATATTACCTTGTTTGGTACAGCAGGAGTAAATAACATCCTTCTGTGCAAAAAATACAAATTCAAAGTGCATTTATCGCTGCTCTCATTTCATAAACGTCAAATTTCTTTTGAGAGGGAAATTGGTATGTACGAGACAAGAAATAAAAACCGCAAAGCAGGATTCACACGCCACGAAGCAGAGCGCGTCGCACGCCGGTGAGCACAACGCTGTGTTGAGTCAGACCGTCGCTGGATTGAGCAGGCCAGACACACACCGACATCACACGTCGACTACGCCTGCAGCCACAACGTAAATTAACTTTCGTTTTGGCGCGGGGCCTCGTTAATTAATTCTTAAATTAGAGCTCTTTTCGCTAGCTTTGAACAGCTAGAGTATGAGGTACATTAATAACAACATGATCATTAAGGGCCGCTTAAGAGCTTTAAGGCTCTAAGGTTTCTGATTTGGTAGGGAAAATTCAAATTTTCGCCCGCAAGGTTTGTGAGCTTTTTACCAAGCAAATTTTCATTTAAATTAGTTGTTTAATTATCTCAGCGAGAAAAAGTTTATTTTGAGCGTCGAATCCGCGATCTTATATTTGCCATGAGACTCGTTACAAAATGACGATTAGTAACATTAATATCGAGAGAAGCATTAATTAATTCATTTCACTCTTCCCACACTCGTTGTAATTTCAATGTGACCTTCCCACCTGTCAACGGTGGAGCGAGGTCTAAAATCTTTAATTTTGAAAGCACATATTTATTCTCCACCTACGCAAGAAACTTTCAATCATGGTTATTAATTACCCAAGTGTAAAATTGTATATTTATTATTTCTCTTCGGGCATTATCATCGATGTTCTTCGTCAACTCCATGAGAGGATTTTCGGTTGGACGATAGTAATAAAAGTGAGTAAAAGTAGGAACTAAAACTTGGAACTCAATACCTGAGGAGATCCGTAAAAGTAATTCTTACAAGGTATTCAAAAGAAATCTTGAGTCTCATATCCTTTCAGAATACTAGTCGTGTAAGATCACCAAGTCATATCTTGCCTCCCTCATGTCTGATCCTGATGATGTAATTTGCCACGGGAAATATCGCCGAATTCAGTCTGCTCCTAAATCGTTTATCGAATATACTGTTGAATATAGTCCATATGACCTATATTGTAAAATGAAGCATCAAATATCGAATTAATTATCTCACTGATCAGTCAAATGCGAAACTAGGTTAAGTGAATTAGGTTAAACTTTATTGTACACCTTAGAATAACGTGATGGTAGGATGCCCTAGAAATCGCTGAACTTGTTCAGGCCCACAGGTTTATGCGCAAATTTGACCATTGTACAAGACTTAAGAAACATTCTACCTCTGTAATACCTGTGGTAAATAAATTGTTTAAATTGTTTAAAGTAGATGGTATGTCAATTTCCAGCTGAGAGAATGATGAGTACCCAACTTCCGGACACTCATTTCACGGAGCGCCAAACTCCTCCCCATCATGGAAGCAGGCAACGCGTAATGTGCCGGTCTGCGTTATAACTGTACAGCCGAGGGGAATTTCCGGCACTCTCGTATTGGTCGAGGTAATCCGCCTTCCCTTCCGCTAAAGAGATACCTGAAACTGTAACGAGCCTTTGTAAAGTTTAAAACAATTTTTAACAAATGAAGCGTTTAAACATGTGAAAGGTTTTGAAGTCTCATTGACTAAAAACATGTACATGGCTACAAGTAAGACACAAAAATGTTCGTTACATCTCACAGATAATAATATAAGCAGTGTGGGCCTAATAAGCTACGAGGATCTTATGACAACATGTCAAGAGAGAAAAATTTCAACACTAAACAAAGATAAATATCTTAATGAACTTCCGTTTCTAATTTAGAACTAGTTTTGCGTATAAGGTATTATTATTAATATGGTAATATCAAGCGGAGAGAATGCACAATTTGAGATTGAACGTTTTACTTCATCAGATGCATTGTCATTTTTAATTTTAATTTTACAGTTATCAAATTCTGTTATTTGTTCAAGAAAGGACAAAAGTACATTTCCTCAACCCATTGGGCTCTGAAAATTCTTACTATAAAAGTCCTAATATCCAGTTGGTGAAAAAGCGCAATAACTTTTCTGATACCAATCCCAGAGGTTGGGTCAACTAAGAGCACAAAAAAAGTACGCCCTTAGTTTGCTATAAATTATCAGGTTGGTGCAAAAGTAATGTCTCTTTTAAGAATAAAATTTTAAAAAACTAAACATGTCAAATATTTACATTCTGTTATAAGTATGATATTTTTGTGCGACTAAACTAAACGATTTTCTTACAAATCCTCTCTTTTATGTTCAAATCTTTCATATATATTGGCATCCATGATTATCCCATCTAAAGATCGAATAAGAAATATTGTACAGAACGAATTTCATAAAGGTGTTAAAACAAGTGCGGCTGCAAAATCCTTTCAGAACACTCACTGGGATTATATAGTGAATAAAAGAAGTTGCAGGAGATGTTTTCTCGTTTCGAAGTGGTGATTTCATTTAAAAATATGAGCCAAAGAAAAGTCGTCCAAGAACATATAATTCCGATCAGTTGAATGCTCTCGAGTCCCGACCCCGAAAAGCCTACTGTTACCACTAGGGAAATTGCAAGACAGTTAGACGTGATCCATACAACCTGCTTCTGATTTCCATTTGTTCTGAGGACTACAAAACCATTTTAGTGGTCGTGGGTTAACAACAAGAGAAGAGATTGAAAAAAGAGTTGAATTTCTATCTTGATTCTAAACCAACGGATTCTAACCAATAAGCGTATAAAATGCTTGTAGAACGATAGAATGAGGTCATTGAAGGCATTGAAGAGTAGGGTAGTGAATAAATATTTTCCATAGTCATTAGTTATTTCATTTTTACTCAAGATCTTTAAATCGGACGTTACTTTTGCACCAACCTGACAGATTAAAAGACAAGATATTTCACGTTGATAATTGAGCCTACACGATTGCACAGCAACGACCCATGTTGTGTAGAGTATGAAGAGTGGAAATAAATGATGATGCCTGTACATCGAGACATCCACCATGGTGAGCAATCGAGACATCCACCATGGTGAGCAATTTAAGCTTAGATTAATGGGGTGCACTTGCTTGCTTACCGCATGTTAGTGAACATGCTAACCGCGCGATTAGTTGAAAATATTTGAAGCAAATAATATCCTAAATGGTTTTGAGGTATGAAAAAGGATTTCCCAACATAATTTACTAAAAACATTCAACTACACACACGTCAAAAAGGGAATGAAAAAACCGCTGTGCAATATATTTTTACTGTCGCACATAACACAATGTATGAGTATAGGTGTAAACCCGCTGGTGTAAATGAATAAATGACTGGTGTGAATGATCGCTAACCCACTGGTGTAAATGATTTTAAAATCTCATGCTCAACATGTTGGTCATTTTGTTTTTTTATTTGTTCATTATATTTAAGATGCAGATACATATGACACGCAGAGAGATGGTGATAATTTTTTATGAACCAGTGGGTTAATGCACTAATTTGACATACAGAAATGTCGCATTTACTTTTCCTTAACAATTTAGTTCTTGGTGGTCGCAAAGCGTTTAATCAGTGAAATTTTTATTCAGCAATTTTACTGTGAAATGAAGTGAATTATTGTGTTATATTTAATTGATGGCTGCATTGCTGACGTACCTGAGGAAGAGGTGTCTTAAACTGGAAGCAGAAAAATATGCTCGTTTCGAATTTCCTAATCAGAAAATTCAGAATAAATCAAACTACAGTCGAGCCACATAATACGTTTCAAGTTTCTGGTTCACTCCTTACACCCAGTATTTATACGCAGACGATGGTATGAGAAAAAAAATGAAACGTGAGAAATTTATGTCATTTTAAAGTAACAAACCATAAGAAGACATTAA
>JACJUY010003983.1:6585-23949 GCA_014220935.1 Platorchestia sp. MABIK | reverse complement strand
TTTCCATCCTTTAATTTTTGTTTACCATATTATATCTTTTTCTTTCAAACAAAATATTCAACAAAAATTTTATCACTCAGCCTGTAAACAACACGAAAGCAAATAACATGTTTGTAGTACAAGAGTGAAAAAATAGAAAAAATAGTTTAGAGAGAGATAAGTCCGAACGATTGGAAGCGTATTATTTTTTCCCGAGGGATGAATATTCAAAAGTGGACAATCTAGCGCACCGATGCGTCACGAGATGTGTCGGCCCCTCGCCTACTTGTATTCACGAAGGAATCGCGGAGAGAGGGAAGGCACAACTGCATACAGCAATAAAAATAGAATTACAAACTACAGATGGATAACATAAAATACTGCATTAACACTAACGTATAAGACAATAACGCGTAACAATCGAAGGTATGAAGGGTTTTCACAGAGTTTCGTTCGCAAAATGACTTGAAGCTAAGGTCTTGATTTGAACACTGGAGGGGATGCACAGAACTGTTGAAATTTTTATGGAGAGCAACTTTAGCGAATGTTTTTTTACACAATCTCTACGTTCCTCCCATTACGGTACATGTGAGGCTTGTTTCTACAACAAACAACAAATCCTTCATCTATTAGTAAGAATTATTCTCTTCTTAATACTTCCCTTTCGTTAGTGAGGATGAATGTATTTTGTGTTATTTTCTTCTTTCGTAATATATTTTAATATTGTACACATATCTTCATTACTCAGAAACTCCCAAGAAATATAATGCAATCGACGATTTGTACTTACCAAAGTCTCTTTTGCACTTACCAAGGGTCAATTCTAAAGCGTTGACTCTTTCCAACTAATAGTATTTAGATTATTGATAATTGTGACTTCTTGATAGAATAATCTATGGAATAATAATTGGTTGCAATTACTTTCATAAATATTTTACATTTTATGTCAATTCATGATCATTATGTATTTAGCCGTTTGATAGATTATAAAGCTCATACACCTTAACTTTTGAAAACAAATATCTTTAAAATGCTAGATTTTCTAAACAATTTTTCAAAACAATTACAACATTCATTACTGAATATTGCATGATACTTCTTCTTATCACATGTCGTTGGCGGTCATTAAAGTTGCTGTTCGTCAGCAAGAGCACGGAGAAGGATACAGCAATAGAGATAGATTCTGTTGGCAATTATTTGCTGCTTACGCAGTCGATGAGACACATCAACAGCCCTGCTAAAATCTTGGGTTGGTAAAGTAAGCATCACTTAGGGTGAGAGCAGCCTTTACGTACCTGTGATCCTGCACGAAGGTCTTTACTATACTCTTTTTCCCTTATTCTGAAGCAATAACAACCTAATCGCTCGATCTTCTGGTCCACGTAGCCTCAAGTCCTCTACTTCTAACAAAAACGTTTTCTGGCTTCGATATAACATTTACATTGATTATCTTTAGTCAATGTTTAGTTAATCACTCGACGTAAAATAATTTTCTTAAAAGCACTTATTTAAAAAGTGTTCTAATATGTTCCCCACATTTATTTCTTCATTCACCAATATCATGATCATTCACATGATCATGTTCGTCACATTATTCTTTACAGATGCTAGCCCTTCTGGGACTTCAAGGCTGTAATGCAGTCAGGAAATGGTGCATTCGACGACAATTCACGTGCCGTCTTGACAATTACCTAAAAACAAAATAACCAGGTCGAAATGTGTAATCATCTACTCTTATATTGGTTGTGAAATGAAAAAAATATGTCAAACAGCTGCCTGGAAACGGACTGGCTCTACATGAGATCTTTAAAGGTTAAAGTCTAAGAAAAATAGATTGTTCTGTGAGAAAAAGTGATAGACCCAAAGAAGCTCCCCTACTTGAGATCGACAGCGATTGGGACATTCATGAACATTCAAGACCTAAAATTTTTCGGAGCAAAATGAGATAATATTTTTTTTCTCTAAGCCTGTGAGTAAGAACAATGGTTACAGAAACACAAGCATTTGTCGTCCACACCTGTTGATTTGAACTGCATAAAATCAAGAAAATAAATCTCGGCATGCTGCTCTTCAAGCCTCAGAAGAGAATTTCTTACTCGTCGTGAGCGATATAAGCGAAAAGAGACTCATCACATCAATGTCTCAACAAGAGTTTCAAAACGATCAAAACTGACTATGCAACAATGGTGACGAATTGTTCGTGAACCAACAACAAATTACTTCACTATCTTAGCCTCTACCATTTAGCTATACTTTCATGTTAAATTAAATCTGCTTTTTATTACATGAGCTGTTAATTCAGATAAAAGAAATTATTTTCTCGTTTTTGGTCCCAAATGAGAGAAAATATGGCCTTCATAAGCGGTGAAGAATGGCCTACATTATCAACAGTAAAATACAGGAACGTTTGCATACAATTCGATCAAAATATTATTGTGCTATTTTCCACAGCGTAACCAGGCGAGACTTAGATTTATATAGGGGGTGTTTTTTGATATTATCATGCTTGATATTTGTGATTAATTCTTCATTTCAAAACTAAGTGCTCTTATGTTGATTTTTTCAGTTAGTGTTGAGTCATCTTCTTTGGAAACGAGTTATTCTGTTTAAGTATTCAAATTACGTGGCCTACTGAGATTATGTGTATCCCCTGCATGTATTTTATGTGAAATATATATGTAATAATATGTGTTATATGTTTTATGTGGAATAATTTAATAGATATGTATATAATTATGTATGTTTTGTGTGTAATATATCCGCTGTTTTAAGCTACACTACTACGGAGAGGACTTTGGCTGTTCTCGAGACGACGCGTCTTTGAATTCTTCCTTCTCATTTAGCATCACGTAGCTCCCTCTTGCAGCATCGCATTGCGTCGAGGTGAGAGATATTTTTACAAAGGAGTAATGAGTGATATATATGATTAATACTGTGGATTTATGTGAGATTTACAAGAGTAACTACATGGATAACTAATAGTGACATGCAAAGTCAATCAAGGCCAGTGGTTTCAACTACGTAGACATACCGTTAAGTACATAGTTATACTGACAGTGAAGTATAGTGTAATGCCCCATAAAAAGTCATGTTTATTTTAGATTCATTAATATTACAACTATTTTTTCATTGTTTTGAAACCCCATGACTCAAAGCAAGAACCGGATCACGAATTTAGCAAGCGGATCTCTGCTACAAGCTCTTTTCTATTTGTATTAGGCTACGCTCGGGATGTAGACGAGTAGAGACAATTATTTCAGTTCCTTTGGTAGACTTGGAACTTTGCAGCAGTTATTGATCAACTATTGCAGACTGTTACTGTCATCGGTCAGCTGTTGCAGTCTGTTACGTAGACCTGGTGCCCAGAGCTTTCTTCCCTTGGTACTCTATGAACTGTAGCTTGCATCTCCAGGAGACGCAACTATTGCATCAGTCAAGAAAACTTTTGCTTCTCATCCTCTATTCAACCATTTTAAATTTATTGTCGATTGGAAATTACTTTGAGTAAAAGGCAATTGCCCTTCAAAAAATGCGGTTGCCCTTCTGTTTTTGTACGTAATGGTTGACACGTGATTCAATTGTATTTCCTCCCAATTAGCTAGACGAACTACGGCAAAACGTTTACTTTTCTTCCCTGCACCGCGAGTTCACTTTATTTTCAGGATTTCGCTCGCGATAGATGGCAACATGGCGATCACACTTCATTTCCTGATTCATTTTAAATAATCAATGTATTTTGTACCTGATGTGACCTTGTACTAACGCATTTCGAAGAAAACTCGTAGTATTGATGTTTTTCCAATTTAATTTTAATGCATTCCTATGCTTTCGGTTGATGACATCTGTGTTCGTAAAAGTTAATACATTGTGCAGTCACGTAAGACACTAATATTTTCACAGTCATTTTTTTCGGTGATGTTTGTATCTGTGTACAATCAATTACTGAAACCATTTACTTGCGCCGAGTATATACATATGTCAATCATGGCTTTTTTCCCCTATTTCACAATTTTAATTTACGAACAGTATTTCTTATTTGAAGACAATTATTGTAAGCGCAGCCTAGTTAGTGCCTTAATTGGTTCCGGATTTGTTGAGTTAGTCTTACGCCTCCGTGGATTGGTGGTTGTGGTTACCGTGGCATGGTGGTTGTGGTCACCGTGGCATGGTGGTTGTGGTCACCGTGGCCTGGTGGTTGTGGTCACCGTGGCCTGGGGGTTGTAGTCACTGTGGCCTGGTGGTTGTGGTCACCGTGGCCTGATGGTTGTGGTCACCGTGCCCTGGTGGTTGTGGTCACAGTGGCCTGGTGGTTGTGGTCACCGTGGCCTGGTGGTTGTTGTCACAGTGGCCTAGTGGTTAAGAGCGCTCACCTTCAAGAGAGAGATCGCAGGTTCGAAACCTAAGACTGCATCACCAGTCCGGTTTTTCTTTCCCTAAGTAAAACTAAGAACTTTGCTAAAATTCCACACTCGACCGATGCGCTTGATATGATATTAGGACGGACTCAACCTACGCTAACCGTCATTGCACGCTGGCGTAAGTGATAAAGGATTAAAAAATCCAATATGCAATACTGTATAATTGTAATAATTATATATTTATTGCAAGGATTACTGATGCCTGCTCAGAGGAAATCAGGGTGAATGGCTTCAATCGTTTAAACCTAATTCTTAAAATATTTATCATCCTACATAGTACTGAAAATTATCAGGTTGATAACTATCATAAATAGCTATTATGCGCACAATACTGCACTTGGACTTACTGTCAAGTAAGGTTTGGCGGGTGAAAAATGAGCAGTTTAGACGTTAAAAAGAAAAAGCTTAAGATCAGCTGACATCCCTGAGCTGGATAACCTTCCCGCAAAAGTCATCTTTAGCACAACTTCAGCTCGTCATGAGCAGTCGAATTTGACGTGATTCAGTGGTTCTACGGGACGCTATCTGCAGTCCCAGTACTCTCAATATGCAGCAACTAGATTAGAATGAAAATTTATCCCACGACTTCCTTTGAAAATAATTCATAATTTGTGACGGAGTTTGAAAATTTTTAGAACTGGTATTCAAAATATTGTTATACTGCTTCACTTTGTAACTGCTATCCTGTAAAACATGCTCACAAAACTACAAAAGCCAAAAATTAATTTGCATCAATTTTCATTTTATTCACGATAGTTTTACAATACCAACCGCAGAAGCTGTATTATAAGGCCCTGGCCCATCACATACTAGAAGAGAAATGGTAAGTCTATACATACTTTAAAATTTTTAGTTCGAAGCATGCGAAATAAAAACATGACCATGAAATCAGATGCAAATTGGATTTTTAACATATCTAATAAAAAATTGGTAAGTAATGAACCTTGAATATTCAATTGCCTAGCAACCGAATGTATAAATAACTTCATTAAACGAATAAAAAAGTGTTTGCATAAAATTTTCATCATTTATTGACTGAAGTCCACGTACTGAAAAATAATTTCTTCAGCATTCAAAACGTTCTGACCTATTTCGACTGAATCTTTTACATTTTTCAGTGGTGACAGTCGCGAGTTCATTAAAGCGGTTCTGAAACCTCATCGGTTTTGACTTTCAAGTTGTTCCATGAATATTCATCGGGTGCAAATCTGCTGATCAGCAAGGCCTTGCTGAGCCTTCATGTAGTTATCGTTGAACGAACAACCTTGCAGGTAGATTTACGGATGAAACTATTAATAATTTTGTGATATAATAATTTAATGAGATAAGAATAGTGATAAAGTGAAACAATTAATGATTTTGCGAATCATTTCCAACGTCCCTGTTAGTAACTCATAACATTTAGTGTCCTCGATCATGCCCCACGGCAGGGAGAGCGTCTCCATGTTTAGAAATGTTAAATGTTTCCCTGTCTCTCTGTAAAACTTTTCTACGTCGAAGACAATGCTCTGTCTTGCTTTAATATGACCACAGAATCTGGTCGAAATTATCACCATTATCCATGAAATCATTTTTTCGATTTTTTATCCACTTATTTTTTTTTTGTAATTTAGATGGTATTGGTGTCAGGAGAGAAAATTGTGATTTGAGTTGCTCGGGATGTATTTGTATAATTTTGAAACTTTTCCTGTTTATAGTGAAGCGTATCGAAACAAGTTCTTCTCATTGGTGATGTTTGTTTTGAGTGAGCTGATGTTATCAAAATACAACGATACGTAGCTCGTCTGTGTCTTCAAAGAATGTTAATGTAATATATTTTTTAGATACACAGAACTAATGTTAAAAGATTCTTGCATTCGTGAGTTCCTTGGTATGTTGATTAGAGCAGGAGAGTTGTGCTCATTGTCGTTTTTGTGAGAGCTGTCAAAATATTCATCAAGAGTAAATATAGTCGTTGTTCTGGATTTTTGGTGGTTTCTTTAAGGTGAATTTTGAAATGCAGCTTCATTAATGATTTTTTTCATCTAAATAATTACATTTCAATCATTACGAAACGTTCATTTCATTTCCTTTATAATAAACGTTAGCTGTATTTTCTACTTTCAAAAATCATCTTTCACAACGTTTTCACAACGGCAGCACAAATTTCCCATCTGATGAACTTACCAAGCAGTGGAAATGATCTCTAAAATTTAACATGATGCTTTGAGTTACGTATCGAGATTGAACTTCTTACTCCCAAATTCGTATACTTTATTTATTGCAGTGCTCTGGAGAGTTTGCTGGAGGCAGCTAGCACAATGTCGTCACAAAGACATTGTATGGTCTCTGTATTCGGGCAGACCTTCAAGTCAAATCCAGCTCGTTTGCGTCTAAAAGAAATCGAGCTTTGTTGCCTCAACTTCCCAGCCACGCTTTGACATCATCCGCCTGACGATGCAGTTTATTTCAGTTACCTGCGAACTGAAAAGGTTAATTGTCTAGTTTTTTATGCGTCGATTTTCGCTGCGTTTTAATGCCAGGAGTCGAGGTTTTCTATCATGTTTCTTCTTCAAGCTTCAGTGTTTTGTTCTTTGTCGAGTTCAGGCGACAATTACTTAAGAAGATATTTTCTCTCTAAGACTTATTGGTTAAAAAATTTGATTGGTCGTGAAATTCGCCTAATTTCATTCTTTACGTGCTGCTCAAACGCTGAAATGTTTATACTCGCTGAGAGAACGAGAGGGCTAATGGAATTCTTTTCTAATTTGGGACTTCGCCGTCTGACTTTGAGCAATTTCTGAGTGAGCTCTGGTCAAATTATTTCATCATTAAAACAAATTAAAACGTTTCAGCAAACCCACAATTTTTTTGATCTTTGATACTGTTTCTGGTGAGAAAAAAACAATTTCGGGAAATTAATTAGCTTCAAAGTTTTTAATTTAATTTGCTCGGTGTAACGAGTCATTCGTATCAAAGAATAATATTGTAGCGCTCAGAGAGGGGTTTGTGGGCACGAGATTCTATTGTGAATTAAGCATTGAATACTTAAGGTTCGTTATTTTCCTAGCGAAATTCTGAAAATAAATATTTTAGTCATTGAAGAGTAAGATTTTTGAAATTATTGAAAGAGTATGAAATTCACACAAACTTTGATATTTTCTGTATTATTGTAACTTCCCTGCTTGCTGCAGCCAATGTGATTTCAATAAATACAGGGGCGATTTAAGCACTTATAGCATGTTTTTAAAAGATTGTCTCATGGCTTCTTTTTTACAAACATGTTCAACGTTTCATACATCCCTTGATAATCCTTTTTGGTATCGCTTATATACTAGTCAGAATTCTAATTTTAGAACTTTCTCTCACGGTTATTACCGTTAGAAACAGTACACATACGATGCTGATTGGCCAGGCCACGGTCTAATATTGTGGCCTTGGAAGTGCATTCGACTCTTGCTTTTGAGTGCTTCTGATGAGCACGCGTTTTTCAGACACCCCTACTTGGTTAGAAAATGAAGTTGAATCGCACAATAAGACAAGAGCGGTGATTAAAATATTATGAGGTATACATAGAGTTCAGGCTTGGTGATAATAAGGGAAAGTAAGCGACTACATACAGTTAGCGACGAAATTTTTCGAACGCCCCTCGTCTTTCAAAACTTTCTAGAATTTCTCAAAAACTATTGTTGCCACAGGCATAAGTTTTTCACAGGGTGTGAAGCACATATTAGTGACAATAATAAGAAGTTTCCAGAACAAAATGTTGTTATTGAAAGATTTGACAAGCTGAACTTCAGAAACACGATAAGACACACTTGTTCATACAGCGAGTAGTATTACACTTTATTGAAGGGAATCTATCATTTGAGTACATTTTTTATAATCAATAGAATGACCTTTCATCTTCATAACATTTAAAAGCCTTTTATTCTAGTTTTTGACAAGCTTTTCCGTAGTTTTAGATGAAATATTGTTCCATTCTTCAATGGCGATGCGTTTCAATTCCTGAAGATTCTTTGGAGGTCTCTTGTTGATATTAACTTTTAATTCCTGCCACAAGTTTTCAATGGGATTGAGATCAGGACTCATCGAAGGCCATGGCAGCTCATTTATATTATTTTTTTGGAGCCAGCTAGTTGTAGAATTGGCCGTGTGCTTTGGGTCATTGTCTTGTTGAAATACCCACCGCCATCCAAGTCCCAAACTATTAGCTGATACTTTCAGGTTTTCGTCCAAAATAGAAATATATAAATCCAAGTCCCTAGTCATGTTTACTCGTATAATAAACAGTTTAAGATTCAATGAGTTTAATATGCGGCTTGTAGCTCAACTTCTAGTACATGAAGAGCTTTTGAAAGCATAACACGATATTTCTTCCAAAAATAATGTACTGAATCACTCTTGCACACTGTTTTTGTCTATGCATTTTTCCTCAGACTATTCCGTGAAAACAGTTTGTTAGTTGATTACATTCTCTCTAAAAGCCCTTAAAAAAGCTCTCGCTAGAATTTAAATCGTCTGCCAACATTTCTTGTCCCAACAAGTATTTTAAACTTCATATTTAAAAGCTAACTTTTAAATTTTCGTGACCTTGGAAGAAGAATTTGCGTCTACAGTATTCGGCGCGGTGTTTAAATTTTATTCGTAAGTCAATTTTGACTGTTTAAATCACATCAACATTTATTTTTCGCAAGCTCTTCATCAGCTCTACATCACTTATAACACGTAAACACGACTTTTAGGCAATACTATGGATAAAAAGAAATGTGAAAATAGCTGCATTTTTTATTATTTATTAAAAATGATCAAATAAAACTGAACATTTCGGACTAGCAGCCCATCTTCAACAAATCTCTGTTAAAAAACAAAAAAGGAAAAATTTAATCACAGAATATCAACTATAAAAATTCACTAATGAAGCAGTTCCAAAAAGTTTTAAATTTCGAGAAAACACGAACAAGGGTAAAAACACAACCGGAACACTGCACTCTTCTGTGTAAGATCTAAAGAGGACAGCGGGGGGACCCAAGAGGAAGACCGGTTCCGTAACTTCTCCCAGCATGCTCGGAAACTCTAGTCGTCAGGGTACGACAGGTAGAACCAACGTACCGTAATTCACAGCGTGAAATATTGTATTGGTACACCAGAGACGAGCACAGTGAGGGTGTCAGATTTTCTTTGAAAGAGAAGAGAGAACCGATTGTAAAATTATTCAGTAGAACATTTGAATTTTGAGTTGCAGGAAAAATGTATTCATAAGGGATTTAATATCCTCACTTAGTTTCAATGACTGCTGGCCAAAATACGGCAACTTTACAAAAAAACGGGTTGAGCACAAGAATGATCAGATTGAGAGTTATCATAAATCTTTGACAAAAATTTATTAATATGCCTGTCAACAACAGAAGAAGGAAATCTGTTTTTGGCAAAATATCTTCGCAAAAATCGAACTCTTTGTGTAAGTATTGAAAGTTAGAACACACATTAAACGCTCATTTTAGAACGTTCATTTTAGAAAGTTAGAACTGAATTTCTCGAATGCCGCAATTCTTAACATTGTATGAACAAAAGCTAAAAAGCTAATCCCGAGCCCAGCAAAATTTTCTTTCGGAAAACGGGGCACTGAAAAGTATTGCCAGCTCTCTCCACAAAAGCATCAAGAAACTGTAATATATCGTTGTCTTCGTCTTCCCAAGTAAATATGATATTGCCATGACGAGAATTTATCTACTGGAGGAAGAGGTTTGCATGAGCCTTATCCCTGAATAAAACAAAAGTGTCATCAACGTAACGCTTGTAAAATACAGGCATAAAAACAGGGGGACATTCTTTTAACCAGTTTTGTTCGTGGTGGCACAGAAATATATTTGCAAAAGTTGAGCCTAAAGGTAAACCCATGCCCAACACATTAACTTGCTTATAATTTTTCCATTGAAAATTAAACAACGAATTACAGACTGTCAATATTACTGTGACAACTTTCCAAAGAAATTGCGAGAGAGCCACATGAAAGTTTGATGATTAATGAATAATTTAGAGACGCAAATTTCTACAGTTTCCAGCAAAGGTACATTAGTAAACCAATTTTCAACATCAAAGGATGTCGTTAAGGAAGCGTTAGTAAAACTACACAAAATTTCTACAAATGCTTAACATCCCATGGATATTTCATTCATATGTCTCTCGTTTTATTTGATCTAAAGCATTTTATAAACACAGGTGCAACGAGCTGATAGAATGGTTGCTGAGATTTGTGTTTAATTTTACGATATTATCATTGTTTACGATTCTTCAGTCATGATTTGAACCATTTATGAACAGCTCCTCTAAAACCAACGCATTGTGGCCTAGAGAGGAGAAATAAACTTAGTCAAATGCCTCGCGGACGTTGCGAAACACGGAAAAAAATGTACATCATCGATATTGTAGTAGGTTCTGTAAATGGTTTCGAATGGCTTGTGTTATCGATATCCTGAAAAAGTGATGACATTGTTTATAGCAGTAGTCTAATTTATGTTCTAAGAATGTGTACACTTTCTAACAGACAATTCTGCAGAATGTTTTCTAGAAATTAGCAGGAAAAAGCAGGTCTTCAGTAGTTAAAAAAATTGCATCTCTTTTCTAATTTTTATCTGCTAAATCATTACAAATCCTTGTTCTATCACAACATTTCCAAACTGAATTACTTGAGCAGTTTTAGGAAGCGAGGAAAATATCCATGGAAGGCAATAGTTAGGTAAGTTTTAGAGAACCAGAAATGTTAAATTAACTAAGTAGTGTAACCCATTTGCCAAAACTTAATAAATCTATTGGATTTTCTTTCAAAATTATTTCTACTTAAAGAACATCGGAGACATTATTTGGTGCAATTCGTCAGAATTATTTTCTTAATTAAGCTCCATGTAGGTCAAGTGATGTGTTGGATTACATCATCAAATCGTCACGATTTATTATTATTTGTACCTCAGATAAAAAAAAAGTGGTTAGAGATTTTTTACATCATCTTTTCCTTAGCTAGACCAAGTAATTTTTTTCTTGAACAACAGATCAAATTTTCTAATATATCATTTGATGGATAAAAAACAAAATCGAGCAAGTACATCCCTGTTTTATTTATATTTTTTTTAATTCAGAAGATTCGAGCCGAAGTATCACTTCTACTATTAATTTTTAAAATATCATCCAATTTTTGAATCTTAATATATCCAATTAAAATGTTTCCTATGTAGAAAATCTTAACGACAGTCTTATGTTCACTTTTAGGAGAATTTACGTGGAAGACGGAAGCAAAACGTTGGCCCTGTGTAGTATTTATGGCATTGGTGAGATTTAATAGCGTTATGAATGTTTTCTACATCACAGTCTCGCAGAAAAATTGCTTGTGAACTGCCCATTTGCTTTAAGTTGGAGTCAAGTGCAAATTATTGGTTGGTTTATATCTAATTGCGTCCTTCTAGCTGAAAGTTTGGAGATAAACATTGAAATAACTATCAATCACGGTTTGTGATTGAGTAAACAATCTGTTAACACAACTGTAACAGCACTACTGTAGTCAAAAAATCTGATACGTTCCCAATATCATTGTTGTTCACGGTTCTTCAGGTATGATTTGAACCATTAATGAGCTACTGTTTTCTATTAAGGCGTTGCTCCATTTGTTGCCTGAGTAGTATTTGTATTAGAGATACTTTTTTGGGTCAATATTTTCTATAGTGCGTTCGACGATTTGCAAAACTTTGTGGCGGATATTGAGTTTAACGTGCTCACGGAAAATATAAATTTGACTCCCAAGAACCAGTAAAGGAGCACATTTAAAAACGTTTTACATGAATGATATTTTGCTCGATGATGCGTCATTTTCGAGATAACATGAATTACGTTCAGGTAAGAATAACATTAAATAGTCGGCTGCATCGTCCCTGCATTGTTGGAACACGCGCAGTATTTTGGTGGGAACAATCAGTGTCGGTATAGCTAAGTTTAGTTAAGTTATTTTAGGTGTTTTTAGGTTAGCTTAAGCCAGTTTATTCAACTAACCTAGCGTTGAGTAACCTAATCTAACCTATCACGTCAATACCAAATTACAATATATTTGTGTCCGTTTCTTCACTGTTATATACGACATTCCTATAACTTCAAAGTTTAGTAACTCAAAAATGCGTATCGGTGAGTAAAATGTCATTTCTGTCAAATGTTTAATATGTTCCATTAGGGATTCTTTGGAACAGAATTTTAATTTCCGTGAGCGAATTAAACTCAATATCGACGCTTACTTTTCGAAATATTCAACTTTGAAGTTATAGGAACGTCGTACATAAAAGTAAAGAAACGCAAATACGCCACGTAAATATGCCATTTATACGGTATTGACGTGACGATAGGGGAGCTTAGGTTAGGTAACGTTAGGTTAGTTAAATAAACGGTCAATATTGATTTTAGCTCTTTCACGGAAACTAAAAATTCCATTCGAAAGAATCACAAGAGGAATACATTTAAAAACGTTTTACATGAATGATATTCTGCTCGCTGATGCGTTATTTTCGAGTTATTCAACTTTGAAGTTATTGGAACGTCGTACATAAAAGTGAAGGAACAGACACATAAATATGCTGTAATACGGTATTAACGTAACGATGGGTGAGGTTAGGGTAGATTATGTTAGGTTAGTTATATAAACTAACCTAAAATCACAAATATCAACCTAAAATAGCTTACCTTAATTTACCCAAACCGAGATTGTTAGTTTCCCGCCAAGAAGTGGGCGTGTCTCGCCAGAAAAGTGGGCGTCACCCAACAATGTGGCGACTAAGCAACCGACCATGTAATGTTGTTCCCATCTGAACGTAATTATTGTTCCTATCTGAACGTAATTATTGTTATATCTCGAAAATAACGCATCGGCGAGCAGAATGTCGTTCATGTAATACGTTTTTAAATGTGTTCCTCTAGCGATTCTTTGGAACAGAATTTTTAATTTCCGTGAAAGCTCTAATATCAATATTGACCAAAAAAACTAACCTAAACTGACCTAAATAAACCTAAAATAATTTAACGTAACTTAGCCATACCTAGACTGATGCTTTCGCGCCAAAAACCTGCGCGTGTTCCAACAATGCAGCGACGACACAGCCGACTATATAAAATTCTTACCTGAACGTTATTAATGCTATATCTCGTAAAGTAAGCATTTTAGTGCAAAATTTCCTTCGTGTAAAACGTGTTGAAATGTATCCTATAACTGATTTATGGGAACAAAACTTTAAAAATCGTTGAACGCACTAAAATAAATATTGACCCTTTTTCATCTAAAAATATCTGTAAATGATCAAACGTATCATACTATAGGATTCATGTAAAGAAGTCAGTTGGGTCTGACGAGAAAGTATCATCAAAGAACTTAACAAATCCGAACAGACAAGCACAAAAGGCACAAACTTAGACGGCAATTCAATTGAAACATTTTAAGGTTTTTGCTCATTTTTCATTTTTCAAAAAATCACAATTGAAACTACTTCAAGTAATATAATGCTTGTGTAATGGCAAAATGGGATGGCTAAATGAAAAAATTCAACTAATTACAGGACCATAATTATAATTTACACCTTCAGGAACCAAATTACAGTTTCTAGAATTGTACGTTTGCCATTTTTCTCTGATTCAATGAATAGGGTAGCGAAAGGGTCCAGGTTTGCAGTCGCATTTGTTCCAATCTAGAATTTATTTCTTTAGAAACGTCTAGGTATATAAGTACTGATGTTTCGCAGCGTATCCCAAATAATCATTAGCGAGTAAATGTTAGTAAAGTTATGCCTTCGAATCAAATTGTTTAAAATTTCAAGTGGCCAACCAGTAAAATTTGTTGTTCAAGTTACAGCTCAATTCTGCTCTAGAAAAACTAATTCCTGCCGCTCTGGGAGCATAGCGTTGGGAAAAGATTTAGATTAGTAAGGTTCGTCTTTTCGCAGCGATTGGAACTGACGCCCAGGGGAGACACGGTTAATTTACTTCAGCTTTAAATAATCATTCTTGGCTTTTTATCGTTCGTGCCCACTTTGCTTCTTTCTGTTTTCATGCCTTCTTCACCATGTTATCTTCACTTTTTCCTCCGTCCACATCTAATTTGCTGTTTATGTGCGCAGGGTATCCTGTGTAGAACATTTCTTGTGCATTAATTCCTAGTTTCCTGTAGCCTTTATTAAATGATTTCTTCTTTTAGCTCTCCTGAGATCGTGTTTATTATGTCTAGGGAGTCTTAAGCATACTAATTTATTAGTAAAAACCAATTTCACCAGTTTCTGAATAGAGTGACAACTATTTCTAGCATAATTTAGAGAAATCGATGTTGCTTCATTAAATTTCTAGGTATTGACCTATTTAAATCCTTTAAAATTATTATAATGTATGGTCCTTGTGGGTTATCCGTCGCCACTTGTTTCGGGGAAAAAGTGAATAATGCAATTGTTTTGTGAATATTGAATTGATGTTCTAGACAGTATAGATAGATTTTTCATGTGAGAAGGTATCCTTGTCGTTTTATATTTATTTCTAAAATATACATGGATTAAATATACAGGGTGTTTCAGAATTAGAGGTACAAAATTGCACACCAAGTAAAAAATGACTAAATGAACGCTTTTTCTTCTACAAAATTTTTCGAAAAAATTCGGGTTTTTGAGATATTAGTTGTTCATAGTTTTAAAGGATGAAATTTAATTACACAATTACTAGCAATGTTTATTTTGAATTTACGTAACAAACACTGTTGTATGGCCTCCTAGATCTCTTGACATGACTCCACTCGATTTCTGTTTTTGGGACACATGAAGATTCTTGTTTATGCTACACCCACTGAATCTGAAGATCTCGTGGTCAGAATTTCAGTGGCTGCTGGTGAGATTTCTGAAATGCCAGACGTGTTTCCTAATATCCGGCTGTCGTTAAGGCTAAGATTTGAAAAGTGCATTAATGTAGGTGGAACACATTTTGAAAAATTTTTGTGAAGTAAATTCAAGATAAATATTGTGAGTGATTGTGTCATTAAATTTGATCCTATAAAACAATAAACAGCTAATATCTCAAAAACCCGATTTATTTTCGGAAAATTTCATTGATGAAAAAGTGTTCATTTAGTCATTTTTTACTTGGTGTGCAATTTTGTACTTCAAATTCTGAAACACCCTGTATATAAAATGAATCTTTGGGACCTTCCTCTCCAGTTCATGGAAGGCACCAGAGATTTAATTCGGCATAAAACAAAATAAAAATAAAAAATGATATATTAATTACACTTTAATTAAATAACCTAGCGTAACCTAGACTCAGCATGAAAAGGAAACCAGAAATTAAAAGTGGTGTCAGACAACCCACAAGTATCTAATGTACTGTTCGATAACAAAAACATTTTAACTTTAATCTGGAAGTACACTACCAAAACGAAGAGAGTTGCAGGAATAAAGACCCCTCAGCGGGATACAACTTAATTAGCACTCCCAGGGGGAAAATGTGTGAGGGCCCGAACTGAAAGTCAAGTAGGGCTTCTTTTTATCGAAATAAAATGTCTTTTGTTATGTTAAGAACCGCCTTTTTTCGGTTCACTGCTGTCCTGTTTTTCAGCCCCTGCTATTTTCTTTTTCAACTTTTATCTTATTTCAGGAACTCCTTTCTTAACTTACAGTTTCATAGATTCCGCGTTTCCTTATCACCATACTAAATAGTGCCTTCCTCTTTTCGGAACTTTTTTAAACAATTAGAGAGGCTTAAACTAACATCTAATCTAATCTGTAGCAATAAAGAAGCAAAGCAACGAATACAAAGGCAGGAGTAAAGGAATAAACTGGCACAACAAAAATTTGCTCGCTGCCGACGCACGCTCGCTATCGCGGTGTGAGGTGCAGCAGGCTGGCGAGAAGGTGTTTCTCCTTCTTCCGTCAGGACGTCAACTGTTCCGTTGCGTCAGTGCTAGGAGTGCGCTGTCTGGCTGAACTCTCCATATTGGGCACTCGACTGTGTTCATAGTCTTTTTAAAGTTTGAAATAATCTCTATGTACTTAAAACTTTTTACGAATGTTGGAATGAACATTTGCTTAACAATCTTTTCTAAACTGCTTGCTGTTCACAACTTTTACGGTAATTTGCATTTTAGTTCTTATAAAGGTTATTAACACGTCAAGTGCAGTGGTTTAAACTAAAGTTCAATATTAACTGAAATTGGAGTTAATTTTAAAGATTAATTTTGAAAATAACGAGCATTAAATAGATCGAGCCTTCATTTAGATTCCATTAAGTATTCATGAAAATTGAGTTTGTGACTGCTGGTCGGTAATCAGTACTAGGAAAATCCCCTCAGTGACAACCGGTGGTCACGTCACTCTCAGTCAGTGTTTAACTTCACAATTTAGTCACTGACCTATAGATTCACTTTTGCCTTTACACATGAGTGTAACATATGTGTGTATTTACAATTAATCGTCTCTGTTAAAGTTTGGTTTACTTTATATTTTAATTTTCTTCCTAAGATGATGAAAATGTAATGGCATGTTCCATTGCTGCGCTGATGAGCGACCATTGCTGCTCATCTGAGTGCATCAATGATCAGATCTTCTGTTCTTACTTTCCATGTGGTTTCAATTTTAGTATGCGTTATTTAACTCAATGTTCAACAAAGTCGATATGATATGTTCAACTCTATAAAGTGCTTAACATCATCATACCATTCCACCCAGTTTGTTTTCCGACCAGAAAACAAATGGTAAAGGCTTGAGTATTAAGCTTCATTCAGGCAACGCGTCGTCACAATTTGAACCTCCAATTCTTGTACGAAACGAGTGGGCAACTATGATTACTAAAACTGTCAACTCTGGTTTCACAAAGTTCTACGTCACACAGTCACCATACCAGGCCATGCAACGACACAGTCTGGAAACGAGCGTCTAGTCATAGCTAGTATAATACGCAATCGTTCGAAATTCACCAGAATTGTAATTTG
>JACJUY010003982.1:59736-77134 GCA_014220935.1 Platorchestia sp. MABIK | reverse complement strand
CAACGTATATGTAGTACAGTCTAAATATTCATACGCATCACGACAAATGGCTGAAGAAATTATTAATACGGATTTGAAAAATCAAAGGTAAAAGGTATACGGTAAACCGGTAAGTTAAAATCTAAGCTGAATGCTTACGTGAACGGTGAATAAGATGATTCGATTACAGGACTGAAATTGAAAAACACGTTCTCACGATTGCATAGTCGAATTGCTTTACGAATACGAGTTGATTTTAGCCTTTTCTTGGGCGTAGGCTTGGTTTCCAGAGTAATGGGCTTTTGAAAGCTACAGGTGATGCTGTGATATCCTTTATTTAAAAATTCGCATTCAGACTTTTCAAATGAACTCTGAGAGATTTATTAATAGCGAAATTTTCAGTCACTCCACTTATGACGACTGATGGCCACAAAAAAGGTTCATTAGTGCCTTTTTACATTTCGGCCAACAATCGGAAAGGTGAATAAAAGTCTGTGTGGACTTTTATTGAAATGTTTTCAAAACATTTTGATGTTCATTTTTTTATCATCCATTAGAATCAAAAAAGCCCCTTTTTTAACTACAAATAGAAACTTCCGAATGTCATACTTTCTTTGATCATTTATCAGCCAAGTTTGGCTTTGTGTGCGTCAGAATACACTGGTTCTATCACATGAGCGCTATTCGTACGCGTTGCGGAGCATGACGGTTGGGGCTTTCGTTCTGATCTTGTTCCCGATAGTCCTCAACCAATCGCTCCCTAGCACAAATGCAATGTAAGGCGAAATGATTTCTAAGTTCTAGAGTATGTTTCCATCTCAGTCAATGGAGTTACTTCTTTTTGCTTAAAGCAAACCTCTAACTTTTTCTGAGCTTTTTACGAGTATTAATCTTTCTTTCAAACAAATCAGACTCATTCATGATGTATCCTTTACTTTATTCCAGTAGAGTAGTTCTCTGTTGGTGATGAATGTTTGGGTCTAAATGGCCAGTTTACGATTCGTTTTATTGTTGCAATCATATTCATGCCACTTGCAGTATCATTCATGAGTTGTCACGGCTTACAAAAGTTACATGCAAATAAGCTTATGAGATTTAAAGAAATATTTAAATAAATTGAAAAAATAGGTTTGTAGAAAATAGGTTAAATAGAAAAAATAGGTTTGTTTACTTATATTGGATCAAATAAGTCGAAGAAAGTGGGAGGAATAAATGAATGCTCAATGACTGCATGAGAAGAATATGGTCGAGTTAAAGATACGTGTACAAGCGAATCATGCTCATGTTAGCGTGATCCATGCTGGTTTGTACAGGAAATGGTAGGTTAGAAATTTTTGAAAATAGAGTTCATGTTCGTTTGGTTTTCACGTAATAGCTCATGAAAATATTCGAGTTGAAGTACGCATAGTGGTTGATGAACAAAGTTTTATTCAATTAGGAAACTATTGTAGAAAGAAGAATATGTTCGATACGGAAGAGTATATTAACTTTGAGATTTACTTTGAAAGACATTTCCCAGGGTGCTCGATATTAATTTTATATTGATGGCCCTTTATGCAAGGGTCACATTGGTTGTCATGAGTTGAAAGCTAAGCCTGGTGATTGGATCTTGAATGACGTTTACCTTTGCCATTTTGATCTGGTGACAAATGGAAAGACAAAATGAGAAGAGGCATCAACAGCTCGCCCATTGCCATAGAAGAATTATTTTTTAAATACTTGAAATTCTGTGTTAGAAGCAATTATTTCATATCAACGCTCCTGTATTGATTATTTCGTGTGGGCGCTTCTACACATCTACAGTGATTGAAAATTATAATCACACAGTTGGAGATTATTTTCTCAAGAGCTCAGTTCTTGCGCCATTAGCAATAAAAGAAAAGTTCCTCGCTGGATTATGTGTGGAAAAAGAATAACGCGTTCTCCTGTTTCTCCAACCTCAAACTTTTTTCTCAATCAATATTTACTGGGTGAGCTGACTGTGTAAAATTTAGTCTATTGAAAGCATACCTTTCAAAAGATTTTTTCTCGAAAACTTTACTGTTAATTGATTCAGAGAAGAGCACACTGAAGGTTTGTTATTCTCAATCCAAATGTTTGCTGTTGTTGACGTTAGATACAATATGTTGTTTCAAACACACTGAAGTTTCTGCTATTTAACCAGGCCTGGAATTATAACTTGACGCGCAAATATTCCGATAACCGACCTAATTATCCCAGATGAAATGCCTCGTTGACATGCACGCTCTTAACTTCATTAGCTTGCGCTAATGACTTTTAAAAAAAATTGAACACGTGTCATTTTTAGAGTTGAAATATTTTCCTATTGTTTCATTGAGAAAAAAACACATATATTCTTTTATTCATGTTATACCTGCTTTATTATTGCTTCTACTAAGGAATTTAACATTTTAACTGCACTGTTTTCATGAACTCATGTTCACTGCAAAATGATCGGGATCATACGCTTTCTCGTATGACTTTGCCTCTTTTTATCACTCCGGTGTATACTGAGGGCATCAAGTTGCGTTAGTTCCCTTTTCGCGTCCTCGATGTGAGAGTAGAACCCTGATTTAAACCGCTTAATCACCCGTGGCAGATAATCATAATCATCCTAATGACAGTTTGAGGTGCGCGTTCAGAAGGATTTGAGTTTGTCAATAAAATGAAATAAGTTAATTAGATACGCATAGAACGCTGAGATTTATAGGCGTAATTAGAATTCGTTAGCTGGATGAACGTTAACTCATTCGCTTCGAGGTGATGCATGTATAGGGTGGATATTTTACTGAGGTTTGGTATTCGTTAATTAAACCGTTCGAAAATAGAGTAAAATGCAGCACTATTTGATAACGCCTGAACAAAAATATTTAATATCATAGAATACATCGGTAAATTTGACGTATGTAGGTTCTTGAAGGATTTTTCGGCAACTATTTTCAACACTACTAGTCAGCTATTGAATTCATTCATCTGTTCTTCTTTTTTAATGGCACACGACGTTGGTACAGGATGCAAATATTAGTCACTTTTTTCCCTGTTATCTTCCACATCGACTGCAATTCCTAAGTTTCGAGTTACTTCATGAATAATAGAGGAGAATGATAAGTAATCATTCCCTCCTGGCACGGTGCGCTACATTGGAAATGAGGTTATAAGCGGATTCAGCATTCTTCGAATTCTCACGCATTCTTTCCATTGCCCAGTTAAACTCCAGATGACACAAGTTACCATTTGCTAATCTGTATTTATTGCAGTTTTTTTATTTCTGGCTTTTTTCAGTCAACCTTTCCTCGCAAATATGCTCGAATTTCTATAGTCGTAAGTTACGTCGTTGACGTTTGATAATGTACTTCACGCACAAGATTATATTTCTAAATATTTTAAAATGTTAATTTACACAACTCGATGAAGAAAATAGTTCAATGTGAAGTAAGTACCAATATTATCATCACTGTGAACTTGCAATCGCATGGCGTTGGAGAGAGTTGCAGCAATTTCTTGAACCTCGTCACCGTATCAGAGTTCGCTCGTTTCGATACAATATACGCGTATACACATCTAACTTATTTCCTGTTACAGACCAGTTTTAGGAGCGCCAGTTGCGTTGGCCGGCAATTGCATTTTCTTGTTTGCGCAGACTGTGACGCTAACACTGGACCACTGTTTGGACACCGGCTTCGACCCTCTGGCATCGAGCAGCCAAACAAGAACCAGCCTTCCCCTCGTTCCCGATCAGTGTCGAGGGTCTCTTTTTCTCCCTCTTCACGAGGGCCCCATCGGATGGGGAAGCCCATTGCAGTTAGGAGGCCACCACGCTCCTATCAGAGCCAACTCTCCGATGTGGACCAAGCCGCAAAGCAGCGGAGCAGATTTCAAAGGCTGCTTGTCACATTTCCGGGTGAATAGAAAGCTCCTAGATCTTGGGAGTCTCAGGACCAGCTCCTCTAGCATACCTGGGTGCAGGTCCGTGGCTTGCTTCAAACCGTCACCTTACTGTCAGCAGCACGAGAGGTGAGTCTCTCAAGCACCTGTGTCCGATATTCCTTTCATCAACGAGTATTGATTCGCTTTTTATGTCTTGACATTAAAGCAAAACGGAACTTATGTTTCCCTGTGTGCCTCAGAATGATTTCAAAAGTTCAACTTCGTCCGAAGTAAAATAGATATGCACTGGTCGACTTTTTCGCGTTCATTTTAGGTTTTTATAAGTAATTGCTTAGCTTTCACGTTGAGTATTTTTGTCATTTAATGTATTATAGACTCCATCCTCAAACTATACCAGAGCATTTTTATCGGAAAATGAGGTGGATAAAGTCAAGGGTATGACTATAGGTTGTACTTAGTTCACTTCAATACCACATACTATGTGTTTTATAACACTGTATACACTAAATCCATAACTAAGTTTAAAAAAATATCATTTTGCAGCACGCTGACTTCAGCACAATTTCTCGTTAGCTCTCAGAGCGAAGATCGAGAGCATTTCTTTGTGATCTGGCCATTCGAAAATGACTTATGACTTTACATCAAATCATGAATTAAACTGTCGAAAAAATCTTTTGAAATGTATTTCCATTGTAGAACACAGTTGATTGCTTAGACATATTTAATTTGTCAACTCAAAATTCGATGTAACGCAGTGTCAGATTCAAATCTCTACTTTAGATGGTCGCCGGTCACCAACAACTTTTTATTTTCGCAAATAGTGTAGTCCATGTGATTGCTCCAAGCCTCGATTGGTAATTGCAATCATATTTAATTCAGACATTAGCGAACGATGTCGACACACAAGCTCATATTTGAACTCAAACTTTTTTGACATCGTGGAGGGAAGAGTGCTAATTACGTTGAGCAGCCAGTGCGTTTTTTTTTTGAGGGGGCGACACTTTTTTACCTTCTCACGGATTCATTGATACAATGAAATGAATTTTGAGAATATTTTATACTAATGTTTCAAGTTATTTAATATAGGTTCTCTACAGGAGTGATTTTGGTCTTGCCATTGTCGAGGACTTTAAATCTGTCCTTCACAACACGTTAATAATTTTTGATAACTCTCATACGCTGCAAAGTTTTATATTCTGCACACTTACATAGGAAGTAATAATGTAACGCTTAGCACACCTTCATCCCAGCGGAACCGCAGCTTACGGCCTTGGAAAATTTACACTGCGCATTACGTAACCGAGTTGTCTGTTGATAAAACTCAAGGTAATTTCTCATTTGTAAAATTACACGCATATACCCCTCAGGGGGATACAAGTATTGTATCAATGGGAATTAGCACTCCCAGAGGGAAAATGTGAGGGTCCGAGCTAAGAGTTTGGTAGGCCTTCTTTTTGTTTAAATAAATTGGTTTTTGTCATGTTAAGGACCACTCTTTTCGGTTCACTGCTGTCCTATTTTTCAGCTCCTACTACTTTCTTCTTAAATTTTGATCTTGTTTCATAAACTTCTTTCTCAACTTACTGTTTCTATGCCCTTTCTGCATAGATTCCGCGTTCCCTTTAACTCCAAACTAAATGGTGCCTTCCTCCTTCCTCTCTTTAAATCGCCTTTGTGGCGGATCGGGAGGCTTAAACTAACTAGTAATCTAATCTAATTACACGCACAAGACAACGTTTTTCTTTTCGTTAGCATAAGTCTACAACTCGTGATATTTTAAAAGGGACTTTCTTTAGTTCTTCACTAATTGTTGGAAAACATCTTTTAATAAACAGGTTTTAAGTCTTCAATAAACTAAACTAAAACTAAATCTTGTGAACTAAATCTTGTGAACAATAAACTAAAGCTTTAAATAGGCTTGTGTTACCGGCGATCATGTAAAAATCACGGACACAGCCACCTAGCGATCAATTTACTGTGTAAAGTAATTCCTTGGTATCCTGTTCACTTTAACACAACACTCCATCATTCCATCCCTTTCAATAATATACAATGTGTTGCTTCTCCAAATATTCCGTGTTGTTGTGACTTTTGCAATTACTGGACTTTCTGCGTTTGTTTCCCGCCTGACACACGAATGTTTATACTGTGTCGCCAAAATCACAAATTTCCGGTGCGTGCGCTACCTCAGATGCGTGGGGGGACCTGGGCGGGAGCAGTGCGAGTGTGCCCCTGGCTCCAGCAGACCTCAGTGTCAACAAGAGGAAGCTTCTGTTTACCTCCAGCCACACAGCCACCTCAATGTTGCCTTGGCCTTCACCCCTCCTGAATATTGGGCGCATATCGAGTTCAGGTGTTCTTCATTGTTGCGTTTGCTCGTTTGCCTGCACGTGGTATTGTACTTTAATCCTAAATGCAGCCTAGCTACTCAGAATAGCTAAAAATTGACAATAACAATAAATTTAAGTTCAAAAATTACTTTTAAAAAATACAGTTTACTGAAAATGTTAGCGTTTGCTTAGTTGCATGTTTACCCCTGAAATTAGCTAAATCCATTTGTAATATTTTGAATATGATGAGATAAATATTTAAATGGAAGCTTGACATTACGATAGAGATCGATTGGCCCGTGTGTAGGGGATTAAAATGTGTGTAGAGCACTTTCCGAATTTTTCGAGACACTACTGAAACATACGTCAGTATTTAACCTGCTTTCTTATTTAGCTTAAGTCAGATCCCTGAACTACGTTCACATCAGCTGTTCTATGTAACTGGCCTGACCTAGATCATCAGACTATGTAGTTCCCGCATCATGGAGTACAGCATATGACGTAGATGAATACTTCATTCCGCGCTCATATACGTTTGAATAGTTCTGTTTGCTTCTGGCCTAGTCTTTTGTTGAATTTTTATTATATCACAATGTCAGGATTGAGCGGAAAATGACTTCAGCTTCGAATTTTATGTAGATGATTAACTCGCATCTAATTTTATGTAAGTGATTCACTGGCATCTAATATTACGCAGGTGATAAACTTGCTTCGAATTTTTTATTGGTGATCAACTAGCATGGTGATAAACTTGCATCAAATTAGGATCAGGAATCAGCGCCTAGCTCAAGCAAATTGCGACGACGAAATGGCCCGAGATCAAGCTAACTAAATAATCAGTTCAATTGTTGGTTGAGTTAACGTTATGTCTCAGACGAGTGATGACTTTCCTGAGAATATTTAGTTGTAAATATTCACGTGGTGTTCGCCTCAAAATCCATAAAGGTATTCGGATAAATTATTGTTCCACTCGATTTTTTTTCATGTTAAGCTTGACTCAAAATTTAGCTTATGGCCTAAGGGAAGCTGAATAATGTAATTTATTGTGCAATGGGCGATCTCTATGAACCGGAGCATTACACTAATGAAATTGTGAAAGTGTTTCATTTCGTGTGAGTTTTAGCTATAAATTTTCGTTTCCCATACGAACACATCAAAGGTCTCTTTTTTATTGTAAATTTTTATATTATTTCACAGCAGTACTTTTTTTCAGGTTCCGCACGAGGTCGAGAAACGGAATACTTGTGCTGCTGCGATCCCGTCATCGCACCGACTGGCTCAGCATTGAACTGCAGGCCGGCAGTGTTTGTCTCACCGTGGGTTTGGATGGGCGAATGCATATTGAGCTCTGCACTACCAAAAAACTCACAGATGGAGAGTGGCACCATGTTTTTGCTAAGCGGTGAGGCGTTGGAAATTTTAGGCTGTACTGCCTGCGTATAAAACGGTCATAGCTCCATTATCACGCCACTTTTTTCAGAAATACTCCGTTTTTTGAGTCGAGATTATGTTTGAATTATTCTTTTTCTGTGTAAGGTAAATTATATAATTAGTAGGCTCAAAATAATTTTTGTAACCTAAAACGGAACTAAGTTCACTGATGACTCCTTTAACACTTTACGTTACTTCCATCCAGACACCCCTCAGGGGGATACAACTATTGTACCTATAGGAATTAGCACTCCCAAGGGGAAAATGTGAGGGCCCGATCTAAGAGTTACTTTTGGCCTTCTTTTTGTTGAAATAAAATATTTTTGTTATGTTATGGACCATCTTTCTTCACCTACTACTTTCTTCTTCAACTTTGATCTTGCTTCTTAATTTACTTTCTCAATTTACTGTTTCTATGCTCTTTCTGCTCAGATTCTGCGTTCCCTTAACTCCATACTAAATGGTGCATTCCTCCTTCCTCTCTTTGGATCGCCTTTGTGGCGGATATGGTGGCTTAAACTAACTAATAATATAATATTCCATCCAGACACTCGGAACTGCTGGAGCTGGCTGTGGACGACTCAGAGAGTGACTCGTACGCCAGCACCACGCTCTCGGAACTGCAGACACTGCCATTCAGCATCAGCAGACACGACGGCGTGTGGCTGGGAGGAGTGGCCCAGCCGCATGGTAGTGCAAAGAAATCTTTTCGCGTAGCTTCTCTTCCTACGTCAAGTCGAGGAAAGAAACGTTTTGTTAGAAGAGCAGCACCTCATCTTGATGTCGTAAAACGCTCGCTTGGCTTAGCACTAACGCAGCCCGTGGAGATTCACCGGCTTTATAATGAGCACTTCGATCTTGCCAGCAAAGGTTTCGATTCGACATACGAAATTGAACACGATGCTAATCAAAGCCTCACAAGACGCCCTTCGTCGCAGCATTTGGTGATGGAACGATCTGTTAAATCTGGGATCCCCCGTTTTGTGGATGTTACGCCACGATCCCACCGCATCAGAAGAAATAAAGGCGATCAAATTGGAGAATTTCCGTGGAAGGATTTTTCTCATGGTATGCCATGAAAGTGTGTACTTATTATAAATGACTTCTCTGAAAGGGAATGAAACCAATAAGATCGTGAGGGATGCTGTTAAACATATTATAGAATGAGTTAGTCTTCCCATGTGGATTTATTAAAAATAAATGAAGGATATAATTTATGCTATAAAGAAGAATTATGGTTGTAGTTGATAGGTTTCAATGAGATCAAAACTATTATAGTCGAACAATGAAAAATGACTGAAAACATGAACATTCAACTGAACTGCTGGGACGCTCTTCATCTCTCAGGTATAACAATTTGTCCGAGTATCAATTCCTTCCGATGACAGAGTTATGAACTTGACTCACTGCTTCAGCAGTCAGCCAATGTCATTTCTTAACTGTGTAGCAAAGTTATCATGCCAAAGTTAAATATGCCATCAGGCTCATTTTCTCAGTGAAATTTAGCTTCTCATGGGAGTTGAAATCAGTTATAAAGAAAGGCTACCATTTAAAAAACGAAATGAGTTTCGCATGGCTCGTATCAAAAATTGTAAACAATTGCTGCGATGCGTTCTCCTCGGTTGCGTTGTTGTACTACATGAAACGTTTCATGACAATTTCATTGAGTGGTGATTCCTAGTCGTATTACGTACAACTTATCATAACAAGTTGTTTACATTGAGTGGTGATACCCTAGGCTGCCTTGCGTCGGTGCGTGTGTTCGGGCACCTGCTGCCGCTGGCGGAGCTGGAGAACAATAGCAGCGGCGCCAGCAACGCGGCGGGCACTGTGGTGGCGGCGGAGCACGTGCTGGCGGGCTGCAACCCGCCGTCCACGTGCTGCAACGCGCCGGCCACGTGCGCCAACGTCACGTGCACGCCTCCCCTCACGTGCGGCCATGGCTGGGGGCTCAGCACGTGCGGGTCAGTCTCTTTTGACCAGGGGTGTTACGTTTTGCATCTCAGGTTTTGCAAGAGGTTAGAACAGGTGCTTACTTGACTATGGGTGTAGAAAAATGGGGGGAAAATTTGTGGTGATTTTTCTTCATTTTGTGGAATGTTGAATGCATTTCTTAGAGCTTGAAATTTGGGTATTATTTCTTAACTGATAGTGGAAAAAAAGTTGGAAGAAGTTTTAATTTCATTGATTACGGTTTTGCTAGAAAATTTGCAGTAATTCAGATACAAAGATGGATGAGGACTCTATCCCCCCAAATTAATTTATTTCCTTTCATCTATCTATCTATTTAGCTCTAGAAAGTGTGAACCATAAAACGTGTTTAAAACTGATTCATGTCAGTTTTCACTAATTCTGATCGATTTAAAATATGAAGTATCATATCTACCAACCAGTACATTTTTCGTCGCTTCTGAAAACCTTGATCTAGCATTTACAGCGTCTCAATTTATGAATGAGAACTGCGCCGGAGAAAACATACATGCATGCTACAATAGCTCTTCATTACAAGTGTTGTGTTCGTGTAATGCACACTGTCGACACGAGTGGCTCTGGGCAGCAGGTGCGCGGTGGGGTCGGAGCTGGCGCATGACGGGTCCGCGTGTCAGGACGTCGATGAATGTCACTTCAATCCCTGCCTCAACCTGGGTCTCTGTGTCAACACGCAGCCGGGTCAGTGAGCTCCTAAACATTCTCTGTGTCAACACGCAGCCGGGTCAGTGAGCTCCTAAACATTCTAAAGATTTTTTTCAGTGAATTGCACTCTGCTGACACGAAAGAACTCATTTCAATTTTTATGTATATTTATGATTTGTTCTGGCCATGAATTCACATTCTCAGAGTTCTTTCACATTCTAAAGAGTTTTTTCTTATTCTCAATAGTTTTTTCCTATTCTCAAGATTTCTTTCCAGTGAATCACACTCTGCTGAAACGAAAGAACTCTTGTTCTCAGCTCAATTTTTTTTATGTAGGTTTACAGTTGGTTATGGTTATAAAAATGTGAAAATTTTATGGTAAAAAAATAGAGGCTCGTGTTCAGGTTTTTATGTATTTGATGATCAGAATTGAGCCTGAAATACCCTGTGACGTCGTCTCCAGTAATCTGTCACAAAATTATGCATGGGTTAATACTAAAAACTAGGGAGAAATGTCCTAGCATCATGTTGAATAACTAGAGTCGTAGATTTTTCTTTTATAGTCAACATTTTTATTTTACAGAGCTACTGACTGCCAATTTATGAGCAGTTAGACAAAAGTGAACGTCATTTTCAAAATCATAAGTGCTTTAAAACATTTGATGTTTCGGTAAAATTCACGCTCCAAACAGGGATTACTTTACCTTAATACTTTTTTCACGACTCCTAATATACTAAAACATGACTGGCAAGCCCTCATTTCTGAGCCAACATGCACGACTCGATGTGTTGAAGTGGACAGTTCATGACAACATAAGTTGAAGCAACTTTGAAAATAATACAATTTTATTCTTGCTCGTTTTGATGCCATCTTGGAATGCTGTTGCTCTTCTATAGCAATGGTCGTTTTTGCAAGTTTGAGGATATCATCTTTGCTTCTAATCACTGAGAATTTCCCGTGTAATTATTTTGTGGAAGTTTTATGATTTCTTTTTTTGTTGCAATTTGACATATCAATAGAAGCTGTTGGTAATTTATTTTTTACTGTTTTTCACTGTATTATTTATGTGGAGAATTTTCAGGTAAAGTCTCGTTAGACTGTAATGACCATACTTCAACTTCATGGCTTAAAGCTTATGAATATATTGCTATGCAGGCTCCCATTGGCGGTGACTTCGTGAACACTATAGTTTGCCCATTCACCGGAAATTGTCTGAGGCTAAAGTTTCGATGTTTATAGTTTCTCTATTTTACTTTCGCAATTATCAACGCAATGCAAAATGAAATAATCATGAGATTATGAGGTGGCCACCCCATTGAGTTATTGAAATGTCAGGCTCAAAGTCCGTAGGTTTTTAAGAAAAGTTCACGGAAGGGTCCTACTTGACTTTAGACATTTCATATTTAAGTCTTGTCTTTGAAACGAATATGTCCAAGCCATAAGATGCATAGTGATATAGACCATAAAAGATAATGATTGGAACATTCATTTAGCTCATATAACACGTTAGGTTTTTACGTTACCGCTATGAGGATCATCACAGACAAACTAGATGAGGATATTTTCCCTATTTGAAATTAAACGTTAAACCCTGATCGGAGCAATAAAGTGCATATTGCATTCGTAAAGGACTGTATTTCAATGTAGCTAAATGAATTAATGAGATAAAGAGATAAAATATAAATTGAAGTTTGTGTAATTATTTTAAAACAAGTGAGGGGAGAAATACCCTGTCTGAGAAAACTGTCAGCCATTAATACTGCTCAAATGCTGACCATCTGCCGAAAGCTGCGATTTCATCCTAACTTGACGGATGAACTTTTGCATGAAAGATGAGGAACGTGTTCACCTGTTACGACGATTTTTAACATATAAACTGTAACGTGTATCTTCAGCTTAAGTATTATTGTTTAATTATGATGCCTAATGATTCCTTTACTAGCCAAAGTAAGGGGAAGTAGTCACTCATTACTCACCATTTTAGTTCGTACCCGTGACTTTCATGCATTATTTGGTAAGCTACGACTCGAAACAGAATCAGCTATACTTGTTCTAGGAGTCCGTTGTTGGCTCACATTTGTAGTTATGGGTACGCCTTACCCTTCATTATTTACATTCCTGTTTCTCTCGAGGAGGAGGCCCGCGGAGTGGAATACCAATCTCCTGTCCTTGACTTTTTATTTTCAATTCTTCTTCCACCTTTCGTCCCGTCGAGATCCTTGCACCTTTTGTGCCCAAATAGCGTGGTGTGCCAAAAGAGGCCAAAATTTTTTATCCTTGTGGTGCCGCAGAAATATTAACTTCGCCTTGTTATTCTGTGCTAATCTTATAACTCAGCAGAAATTTCAAGTTTAACACTGAAAGAAGTAATAATAATTAATACCATGGGAAATTGATGAATGCTTTCCATATTCTACTGACTTCATTGGTGCACCATGAGATGGTTTAGTCGGAACTGTTATATTTCGGTGCCTTGCCCTATCGGCATTAAAGTCATTTCAAGCGTGGTACTGATAACATCTTGAAGAAATACAAATGAAATGTCTTCAAAAATCTTAATTTCTTTTCCAGTTCAGCTTATAAAATTCGTTCATTAAAATCTAATATACTCAGAGCACATTGTGTAAATGATGATATGGGAAATTTTTGTACCCTATGAATCAAATGTTGATTAAAAATAGAATCGCTCATTTTTGCCGTGTTATTCACACTGTACGAAAGTGCATCACTAAACTAAATTCTCGAAAAGATGAAAAGAAAAAGATACAAATCTTTATCTCCTCAGGATGCATAAGATCGGCAATAAACTTAGGTTACTTAGGTTTGTCTCTCCTGAGGTATGGAGTGGCGTTCCAGGGAAGATGCTTCTAAGTTAACCAAGATACAGAAAGGTCTTCGGGAATTCCATTAGGTATGAAGATTGGAAGAAATGGAGTTCCTTCGCCATCTCTCCTCTATCTTTTCTTTCTCCTTCATAACTTGCTTTTTCTATGCGCAGAGTGTCCTGTAGGGGATCACACCTTGTGCATTAATTCCACGTTTTGCAGTCCATGTGCAATGCACTGTACCCTCTTAACACGTCCACTACGTTTCCGCATTTACTACGGTCAGTTTGGTTAGGATGGAAGAAGCCAAATTGAAAAGCCATCTTTACTGCTTGATTGCATTCTTATCCTTTGTAACAAGTGTGAAAATTTAATTGTACGATAGCATTTTAACTTGTACGGCATACTCCAATTTGAATGAAGGTAGTGAAATCAGTAAAACGGTAGCCATTGTTACGGGTACGTAAATGAGCAATTTACCCAGTGTTACACATATGTACCAATACGTAGTGAACGTTGAAATTGCATTTGGTGATACTAGGGAGTCTAAACCTGAAATAATAAAGATGTAACTCTTAAATTTAAACACATTACTCAATGACACGTCAATTTTCGTACCCAAGTGCATTACCATTTGATAGCGGATATTTTCATTCTTTGATATATCACAGAAGTATCCAAGCTACACGCTGGCTTGTGTTAAATCAAAACCTTCACCAAGTATTGCGCCTCACAGGGTACCGGTGCGAGTGTGGCCCATCACACGGAGGAGACAACTGCGAGTGGGCGCTAGCTACCCCTCTGAAATCTGCCTATGCCTCCCCGCTACTGGTGACCGCTGCTGCGGCTTCTGCAGCCGCCCTCTTTTTGGGTAATGCTATCGGGCGTCACGGGAATGGCACTCGACTAAAAATGCATTACAAATATTTTAATAAATAGACCAGTAGCAATGATGATACAGGAGAATGAGTTCGTAAAACAGATTTTTTGCAATCGTGCTTTTCTTCTGGAGTTCAATTGAGAATGTAGTAATTTTATCATTAATAAACTCGTACCTACGTCCGTCTGTACCAATCAAGGTATGTCACGCTTTCAACAACTGCATGGGAAAAAATTATTCCTGCTCCTGAGAAAATCCTTATCGGGATAACGATAGCCAGGTATGATGCATTCCGTCGAGTAACTTTTTCTCACTGTTTTTGTGACAAATTACCCCGCAATAAATACTTTAATTCCCAGATAACTTGCTAGGACTGCATTTTTAAATATTTTACGTTCGATTTTACCTTTCTATATTTCTATTGACTACTTTCAATGTAATAGCGTGGCCTTGGTGTTGAATTATATTTGCATCTATGCCAAAAAGATCTACTAACTAGCTGGCGTAGGCAATTTCATTTAGACACATCAACGTAAATCAAGAACACCTACATACATATTTGTATATTAACTAGTGTGAATTTGTGTCCTGTTCTTAACTTTTTCATGGGCAACACAAGAATTAAAATTAATAAACCTCAACTGCATCGTCAATTACGATTTTATAATTTCATTACATTTCTCTTGCCGTAGTAGCGTTAACGTGCAGTCTAAATACATGTATTTTGTGATTTCTTATGTGAGAAACTAGTTCCTTATTAAAATTAGTGCGAAGTATTTTGCACGAGAATTATTTAAATCTAAGAACGATGCATAAATAAATATTCGGCTTTAAAATGAACATGTACGAGAATAAACATGAAACAAATGAAAAAACATGATTGGAGTAACAAATGATTTAAATACTCACATTTTCAGTTGTTTTTACGCTTGTGGCTTGCATCTTCATGAGGAAAAACCGTCGAGAGAAATCGGAGCAGCGCGCGAGCAACACTGACGGACCAGACTACCGCGCAAACGTCCACGCTCGACGCGCATCGTCCTCCTCAGCAAAAGACGGTCTGGCATCGCTGTCCGACTTGGCGGAGCTGTCCCTCGAGTCGTGCCACACCGTACCGTCTCCTTCTTGCCATGTTCACATCAAGTCGGAGCTTGGTTCGGAGCAAATTGCGCTCGGTGTCCGCAAAGAAGCTTCCATCTCTGTCATTGAAAACTGCCTGCCTGAGATGTCCATCCTTGGTGCGTGGAGATTTGTTTCTGTGGTGCAAGAGAGAAATTGTCGATAGAAGGCCTCTTGCCAGTACTGGTATTTTTACTTAATGTGAAATGATCTTCAGGATTTTATATTGAAATTTTTGTGAAACATCTTCCTCGTGCTGTCGATTAGTAATCCCGATTCCATTTCAGGACGAAAATGCATCATTTTAGAGTGATGTAATTTTTATGAGAGGTACTATGATTAGCAGAAAATTTTAGGGTTCTTAGAAACGTAACTTTATATAACGATTACCATCTGATTCTAATTTGCCTTTTATTTCCTGACACATGATTTGTGACACGTATTTTAACATTTTTATCGCACCAAGAAAGGATTTCTCGATATTTCCATCGTTCAGTTTAGCTAAGGCTAGAATATGTCATAAAATGTCATGTGATAGTACTTATTTCCGAACATCGCAAAGTATTTTCTTTTGTAGTCAATCTCTCTAGAGCGTCACTATTTTTAACCGAAACAAAAAACATGACCGTATTTTAGTATTTCCAAAAAAAGTTCAGGGTACTGAGATTATTTTCGGTTAGGGGATTTTCATGTCATTACATTGATTTCAAAATTCCGCAGTTTAAATGACCACGAATTTCACATGAAACTCTTATGCTAACGAATTTAAACCTAAATTTAGAATATCAGCATCGATGGATGTTAATCTTTTATAACTCAACTTATCTTCATGTCCGCGTAACGGATTCGTTGATCAATTATTTATTTGGTTTTCAGGTGTAGACCTGGTGAATTTCCCACCCCCAACGGAAGTATCCAGTGACATGAGAGACACCGGCATTCCCTTCCCTCCTCCACCGCAGCACTTTGACCCAACCAACATGTCTTTCGGCTTCGACGGAGGAGGTTCCAGTTGAAACCCAGGTGCGTCCTTATTCTCAGCCCCAGTGTGTTCTGCTGGCACAAGTATCACTTTCATTCATTTCTATTCCCACATCTCCATTCATTGTTAAGTTCATTAGGTGTTCTTAGCTCTACGCTGCTCGTATTTTTTATTTCTAGTGTAGTATCACCAGTCATGGCATGGTTTTCTTGCTTCTTTACTTTTCGTTAGTTGTTCTTATTCCTCGTCATGAAACACTTTGTGCCCTACCGGTTTTGTTTTCTATCGGAAAAGTATGGTGAATAATAACTTTCTGTTTGAGAATATAGGGGCCCCAAAATAATGAGAAAATTTTCCACCTGTCAGAAAGACGGCCGTAATGACACTTGACACTAACCTCGGTCTTTTCTATATCCATAGAAATATGTCATTTCTGAGGAGTTTCTTGCTCTACCTGAAGTATGCTAGACAGAATTGGTCGTATTGATTAGAGTATCAGATTGAGTTGTTTAAGTATTTGTACAGAGTATTTTTTTCGACAGTGATAATTCTGTCTTTCTAGTTGATTATTTTCGAACCTTCGTCTTGTCATTCGCTCATACCACTCTCTCGGAGACCGAAATCTCTTATTTTCACATCTATTATTTCCACAAACAATAATGTCGTAATCTAACTTCCATTTTGCCATCGAGTGTGATATATCATGTTCTAAATTATTCACTTTTGCAAAGCAAATTCTTTAATTTAGCCTCGACTAGAGGGTGATATAATTTGTACCTTCTATGGTATTCTGTCTGTGGCGTGTGATTTTACAACTCATTTGTCAAGGATATATGACCTATTATAGGACGAATTAAATCCGTTTTCGTTCTTTTCCGGCAGGTCATCAACAATGAATGAAGACTTGACCGCGTGAAACAAATACTTGAAAAATTTTGTTAATGTTTCTATGGAAGAATATCATTATATTTCGTAACAACCCTATAATTGCCTTTTATTCCCTTCCAAGTTCCAGCTGCTCAACGACTTTCCTACTGCCTCCGACTTCCCCTTTCCTAGAACGAATCAAACTGAGAAAATCGATTTTCGATTCTCTAAACTATTCAAGTGAGAAAGCAAAGTATTTCTGACATTTTCATTTTGAGAAATTTTTCGTAAAAAAGGTAATGGAAAATTTTTGAAAACTCACGTTGATATTCGAATCGTAAGTAGGTATTCATTCGATTTTTTCCAGAAGATTAACTTCGTGATATGGTCAAAAAACCGTGTCAGACCTGTTCTAACGAACTCATTTTGATCATTTAACGCGAGAAATTCACTCTATTTGTA
>JACJUY010003982.1:24431-55723 GCA_014220935.1 Platorchestia sp. MABIK | reverse complement strand
CACCCTATGGGGGTAGTACCTCACCATACACCACTATACACCCACCCTATGAGGGTAGTACCTCACCATACACCACTATACACCCACCCTATGGTGATAGTGCTTCATCAAACACCACTATACACCCACCCTACGGAGGTAGTACCTCACCATACATCACTATACACCAACCCTATGGGGGTAGTACCTCACCATACACCACTATACACCCACCCTATGGTGTTAGTGCTTCATCAAACACCACTATACACCCACCCTACGGGGGTAGTACCTCACCATACATCACTATACACCCACCCTATGGGGGTAGTACCTCACCATACACCACTATACACCCACCCTATGAGGGTAGCACCTACCATACACCACTATACACCCACTCTATGGGGGTAGTACCTCATCATACACCACTATACACCCACCCTATGGCGGTAGTCCCTCACCATACACCTCTTTACACCCACCCTACGGGGAAAGTGCTTCATCATGCACCACCAGTTTACTCCCAGCATGAGGGACCAGCCAGGTAAGGGGATACGCGAGGGGAAGCCGAGGGTAGAGCGCTATCGTATCACGGCCAAAGCCCCGGGGGAGAGCAAGATAAGCCAGAGGCGACTCAAAAACAAGGGTCGCGAGCTGCGATAGAAAGCATTTTGTGGAGGTCCCGATGCACTGCACGGGAAATACAAACAATGCTATGTTGTTTTGCTACTAGCGTGTGCAAGTACCCATCGATTTTACGCGGGTGTTTAAGTGGAAAAAGAAGATGATGTACACTGCTAGACTAAGTAAAACAAGGTTCGTAAACCGGCACACTGCACGTGAAATACAATGTTATATTACTTTTCATACAAGCATGTCGAAATGCACGTATCGATCAATTTTACACGGATGTTTAAGTGGTAAAAATAGATGATCAACGCTGCTAGACTAAGTGAAACAAGGTTCGCTCGCTGGTATACAGTTAGCGACGAAATTATTCGTGCACCTCTCGTCTTTCAAAACTTTCTAGAATTACTCAAAAACTATTGTTGCCACAGGCTTCAGATTTTCACTGGGTGTGAAGCACATATTAGTGAAAAAATACAAAATTTCTGAAACAAAACATTTCTGAAAGATTTAACAAGCTAAACGCTAACTGTATATGTAAAGCATTTTACAGAGCTCCCGACAAAATGCTCAGGAAATTTAAACAATGTTATGCTGTTTGTAACACTAGCGTGTCGTAGAGCGCGACCCATCAATTTCACTCGGGTGTTCAAGTGAAAAAATTAAAGATGAAAGCTGCCAGGCCTAGAAAAGTACATACGTGGAGTTTAAGGGCGTAGCAATAAAATTTTTGTATTCCCGAGATAGGTACTGGGAGGGACTTATGCTGTTTTTGTGCATCTTAATTACTGAAATTGATATAAACTCAAACTAAAAACAGAGCAATACTAAAAAAAATGACAGGCATTTGAAGTATAAAAGTAAAAGGATGAGTTTAATAAGTACATTGACATTTAAAATACGAAATTATCACTCCAAATGGAGGGTAAATTTAGAATTTTACCACATGGAGACAGGAGCATTACAAGCAAAAAATTAAAAGACATTTATATGAAATTTTAAAGGTCGTTATTTTAAAATCGAATGCAAATGATACAAAATCAATAACTGAAAACAGTTAATAATAATTTTACGTGACCTTTTTGACAATTTTTTATAAACAAAAAATGGTAAAATTGTACGGATAAGGCTTAAAATACATTAATTGTTATGGGTGAGACACAATAAGCAAGCATAACGTTTAACAATCAACAATATAAGTGACAAACGTCAACAATATTAGCGAAGATTAAAAGCCTACTTAACGTTTAACAACCAACGACACTAGTGTCTTCGACCAGTACATACATATTCGTCAATATATTGGCACTCTATAATAGTCGATGGCTTTTCACTCCGTTGTATAGCAAACGCAGCAGTAAAGCAGTTTTAAAATAAAGGGAAATTTGAGAGCCCGTCCGATCATATAAAATGCATTTGTTTCCATAAGCGCTTAGCGCTGGGGACGTTAGAGGCAGAGGCGTTAGAGGCAGAGGCGTTCGAGGCAGAGGCGTTCGAGGCACAGGCGTTAGAGGCAGAGGCATTGGAGGCAGAGACGCTCGAGGCATAGGCGTTAGAGACAGAGGCATTGGAGGCAGAGACGCTCGAGGCATAGGCGTTAGAGACAGAGGCGTTAGAGGCAGAGGCGTTAGGGGCAGAGGCGTTAGAGGCAGAGGCGTTAGAAACAAAGACGTTGGAGGCGGAGACATTACAAGCTGATGCATTGAAAGACCCCTACCTGAAAAAGCACGAACCTTCAAGCATTTTGTGTGAAACAAAACTGCCATAATGGAAATAAAATTCTGAATTTTTTCAGTAGCTAGGAACTTAATGTACGCAAAGTAGTGTAAATTACAATGCTGAAGAAATAATTTTCTTCCTGGTTAGGTCGTCTAAACAGTCACAAATTTGCATGAAAGTGATAGGCATTTTTAGTGAGTTTTTCCCCGGTTTTAAAAAAAAATTACATATAACGAAACTTGAGGGTTATTTTCTGTGAAAAGATCCACTTCAGTCGCATTTACAGAAGCGGAAAACTCAAAAAGGCTCGCAAAACTTTCATCACACGAACTCTGCGACCTGTCCGAGCAGTTCGCGTGACGGCCAAATTGTGAAAATCACGCCAGTCTGTTGAGCAGGTGCGAAGAGCGTGCAACGCAGGCTGCACAACGGCCTGCCGTGGTCAACATGCAACTCGTTTGTTCCGTGACGTGACACAAGTGCTACTTCCGATACTGCGACCTTCTCCGTGAGAGGTGTTAAAGTATAACGTCTTGGAGATTTTCGTTTGTTCCGTGACGTGACACGAGTGCTACTTCCGATACTGCGACCTTCTCCGTGAGAGGTGTTAAAGTATAACGTCTTGGAGATTCTCTTTTGTTCCGTGACGTGACACGAGTGCTACTTCTGCAATGTTCTCCGTGAGAGGTGTTAAAGTATAAAGTCTTGGAGATTCTCGTTTGTTCCGTGACGTGACACGAATGCTACTTTTGCAATATTCTCCGTGAGAGGTGTTAAAGTATAAAGTCTTGGAGATTCTCGTTTGTTCCGTGACGTGACACGAGTGTTACTTCCGCCATTGCGGCCTTCTCCGTGAGAGGTGTTAAAGTATAACATTTTTGGAAATTTCTTAGATTCTTTAAGCCCTTATCAACACCTTCAAGTTTGGAGCTTTTTTATAATCAAATTTGACCTCAAAGGGTGCCGAGATTGCGCCAGATCAGTGCCACATTCTGAGAGGTTGTTAATATTTCTCGATAATTCCCAAACTTCAGAGTTCATTTAATGCCTCCACATTTTGTAGGCATCAGACGATGAGCGTAGTTTCAAAGAAGTCATCTTCCAGTCTAACTTTTCCGACTGAGCATCTGTGATTTTAGCAGCACATTGGGTATATTTGGGCGGCTGATATCATAGGTACCCCGGCGAAAAAATTAAACTGGGCAATACTTCCAGTTTCTGGAGGGATCGATTTCAAACTTTGCGCATAGACCAGCTGTTTCAAAACTGGACCACTCGGTATTTTACGGAGTGCGAGAAAAGTTCAAGTAAATAGTAGGATATTGGCAATATGTTGGCATTTTTATTTCAGAGGGTGAGTGGTTTAAATGAAATTTCTTTAGGGGTAGAGAATGAGAAAAAGTTTGGGACCCCTGGTATATACAACAGACCATTTCTCAATTTTGAAGCATCGTACGAGCCGAAGTGTTGTTTCAGACGATGTGCATAGCTACAGAAAATATCTACTAACAAAATAAATACTTTTGGATTTTAAAGCAGCAAACAAAAATAAGCTTCTGTTTTCCGTACAGAGAATGGATCCATAACGTTCGAGGTAAATTGATAAAAGCCATTCAATTCGAGTAAAGAACTGAGCGCAGCAACGCACCCAGGGGGACCATGGCTCCTCCCCCGAAATGTTGAGCTGGGGGCCAGTTTCAGTCGCCGTTTCAAGTAAAAGAACAAAAAGATTGCTGATAATTAATCTCTACCCGTAGAGATTAATTTAAATTACCGTAAAATAGTCATTGCAATTTCAGAGTAAAAAATATTGTACACTGGTTTTCTNGCCTGCATGCATGTTTTTCGATTAAATCGCTGCAAAAATCATGCATGCAGGCGGCGGAAAAGCTAGACTGGGAATGAGTTGCCTGTTCTCGGGGTCTCCTATACGCTACTCCTCCGAGCCCTATCCCTATTTTTTCCTCAACGTTTCAAATTCATTAACAATGAGAATGGGTGGCATCAAACATACAACAAAAGATCTGGACCTGCACCGTGCCATTGTAGGGAGTGCCAAGAACGCGTGAGGTAGCAGACGTGCAAGTGACAAGGATGGTGTTTCACAACTAGAGAAAATCAGCAGCCATTCTCTTACCAGGTGCGATACACCAAGAAAATCGGGTTGTCGGACTCTTAAAAAGACATCCGTTTGAACTGACGCAACTGTAAAGCGAGACGCGAAGTCCAAATCAACCATGACAGCTGTCAGCCACAAGAAAAGCGTCGTCACTCCTTGCAGAACGTCTCTGTGAAGACGATCCAACTGCAGATGCATCTAAAAATACCAGTTATATATGACGCCAACAGGCCCTAGCTCAACAGTGCTGTGGCAGAAAACTTGATTTCGCGGGAAATATGTGGACGCAAAAGCAGTGACAGAAGATTAGATTAGACGTCAGTTCAAGCCTCCCTAATCGCTAAAAAAAGCGTTCCGAAGAGAGGAAGGAGGAAGGCACTGTTTAGTATGGAGTTAAGGAAACGCGGAATCAATGCAGAAGGGGCATAGAAACAGTAAGTTGAGAAAGAAGTTTATGAAACAAGATAAAAGTTGAAGAATAAAGTAGTAGGTGCTGGAAAACAGGACAGCAGTAAATCGAAGAAAAGGTGGTCCTTAGCACAACTTAAAAAAATTTATTTCACCAAAAATAATGCCTACCTATGTCACTCTCAGTTCGGTCCCTCACACATTATCCCCCTGGGAGCGTCAATTCCCATTGATGCAATAGTTGAACCCCCCCGAGATGGCAGTGACAGAAGGTGATCGTGCAGCGACGAAAGCACGTTTGGATGTAGCCAGGATTATTACCATTAATATTATTATTAAAATTATTATTCTTCCCATTACTATTATTATTATTATATAGGACGTTTCACCACCGAAGACGCTACAGAGACGTTTCCTCAGTGTATTCGATATTCCTTAGTTCATCATTTCCACATACAGGGCGAATATCTTCTGTTATCGCCGTGTGGCGGCACGGTTGCAATTTTGGGGTAAATAACTTTTTATTTAGTACTGGCAAAATGAGACCAGGAAAAAGATCATTACGGACCATCGGTACACAATTACAATGATCAAATTAGATGATTATTTCATGGCAAGAATGCCTTTGGTGATATATAGAGTATAGGGGATTTTATTCTCTCCCTTGGAGGAAATAAGTTCAATGTAAAGGGGTTGTAATTGTTCAAGTTTTATTGAACAAAAACTAATCTTGACACATACTGTGAGCTTTTAATGGGCTCATGTAACCAGCGTGGCTGAGTCTGTAGTGGGTTGTTGGCCTCGATATCAACACTTTGACTGCGGCTGGTAAAAGTGAAGTTAAATATTCAATTCAAATTTAAAGTTATATGTACTAAGCAATGTTGAAAATACCAAACATTAACTGGACCATGTTTTCGTTTAGTACTGATTAAGCTTTTTTTTTAAATGGAGTTTGCAACTAGGTTGGTCAGCAGCATAATGGAAACTCCCTCAGTGACCAAAAATGGCTCACATCGCAGTCAAAGTGTTAACGAACGTTTAAGGGAGACTGACGAGGATGGACTTGGTAAGCACACCTTCCCGAAAAAAGCACAGGAATTATAACCAAGCCTTGAGAAGCTGAAATCAAAATAAGCTCAAGAAAAATTCACAGTGGTACCCTCGACGGTAGACGAATGTTGAACACTTAGATTGCGATGTGAGCCGCATCTGGTCACTGAGGGAGTTTTCATGATGCTGCTGTCAAAAAAGTCATTACAAACTCAATTTTTATAACTCCTTAATCAAAACTAAATGAAAGTACGTTGCAGTTACAATTTGGTATTTTTAACATTGCTAACCACAAGTGACTTTAAATTGAATTGAATGCTATACTCCAGTTTTACCTGCCGCAGCTAAGGTATTAAATGCCACGTGAGCATCCAAATAAAGTTACACGCCCCAAAACTGCACCTCTCGTTTCTGCGTTTACTTTCCTTGCCGCACTCAACCACTTACGCGTATGCGATAGAGGGAAATTTCAGCGGGCGAGACTCTCATTAGAGGACTTAATTAGATTGGCTCGGGCACCCAGAAAACACTCCGCAGCCTCTAATGAGCTCACGACCCGCAAAAACTTCTTCACGAATCAAGCACCGCACACAGCTATTCCAGATTTGATCGGTAAAATTAACCTTGGTGAACTCAAAATATCCTTCTATCTTTACGAGCTCAAACGGAATGACGAACGCCAGGGTCCCTAATGAAACGTCGTTTTCTGTCATCGCGTGGTCAGAAATGAGGTGTGTGGGCAGTACGACGTACTTGTAAAAGCACGTCAAATGTTCACGGAGAACACAGCATAAGAAGTGAGCACTTGATCATTTGTCAATATGTCCGTACCTGCACCGGCGGAAATGCTCATAACTATGACCATCAGTCAGCTCTGTGAGTGAGGAAACGTCCGACTCGATTACACCTTTCACACAAGCTAAAAATATCCATCTCCACACACACACCTATTGATTCCAGCCTGCTGCAGACCAGTTTGAACTCGGCACTCTAGGGTACACGAGCAGACGGGTACGACTTGATTGCAGTCCTGTCAACTGCTCCGATTTACGCACACGCATGCCAAGACACGGTTGCCATACTGACCTTTTTTCTGATCCAACCCTCCTAGTATGGAGCATTTTTCCAACAAAATTTGACCTCGAAAGGCTCTCAGATTCTCCCAGATCAGTGCTACGTTCTGAGAGGTTGTTAATATTTCTCGTAAATTTCCCAGACTAGAAAATTCTTCCCACAAAAATGCCAGCATGGCAACGCTGTGACTGAGGGCACTAGAGGACAACGACACAGTTCATACATCGCACAATTATTTCAACAGACCACGGCTGCAAGTCTGTTTCTTTTTGGTCAGCCATGGATTATCGGGACAGTTGTTCAAATCTGCCGTCGTTATGTAAACCTGAACCGTTTGACTTAGGAATTATAAGATAAGTAAATTTGTTCAACTTTTATCCATATCCACAGGTCTGTCAATAAGCCAGTTAACCAAATGTATGGACATTCAGGATGTTTAAGAGCTCTCTGAACGAGCTTTAACACAAAGTTTCTGCAATCTAAATAGGCATAATTTACTCTACAGAAGGACATCGAGGAATGCATAGTTTGAAATTTACTTTGACAGATAAATGAAAACGTGTCGTCGCGGACTGAATTATAAAATTAGTAGTACATTGTAGGATAACTCTTCTCAGGCACATATCTTTCGGGATACCTTACACTTACACCATCTCCGCCTTCTTTAGATGTCCCGCTCGCTATGACGTTAATTAACACTCTGACTGTAATTGGTTAAACTAAAGTTCAATATTCGACTTCAATTTAAATTCACTTGTAGTAGGCAATATTGAAAATACTAAACATTTCTTCGAGCTTTAATTATTTATGAAAAATGAATTTGGGGCTACTGGTCGGTCAGTAGCATTATAAAAATCCCCTCAGTGGCCACCGGTGGCTCACGTTGCGGTGAAAATGTTAAGAGCATATCTACAAGTTCAATGTGCAGCAATTGGTCCATCTCTTTCCCAACTTTTCAATCCTATACGTAATTGGTCTAGTTCTTCACGTGTTAAAATAAAAGGAAAATTGCTTATCATTTTTATTCAAACGCTGTTAAATTTAAATCTAGTGGTCACTGACAACGTTTCAATTGAAATTGTTAACAATTTCCTTTCAATTTTACTGGGTCCATTGCCGTTCAGAGCTGCACTGAAGGTCTACTGCTGTGTAAACTAACGCTCAAGTGCCCTTGATGTCGGTCGCCGTCATGGCGCTGTTGTGCCATCGAATGTAAACTTCGGTGCCCAGTGCTTGACTACTGAGAATTTAGGTGCAAAAATGAACTGTTGAATTAAATTGTATTTTACCATTTCAAGTCCTTTTTAAACTATGCGTTTTCAGATGCCCCTCCGTAAAGTAAATTATGCTCATCTAACCTGTAGGAACCTGAAGTTGACGTTCGTTCTAAGAAATCTGAAGATTATTAGATTATTAGTTAGTTTAAGCCTCCCTATCCTCAACAAATGAGATCCAAAGAGAGGAAGGAAGAAGGCACCATTTAGTATGGAGTTAAGGGAACGTGGAATCTATGCAGAAAGGGCATAGAAACAGCAAGATGAGAAAGAAGTTCATGAAACAAGATCAAAGTTGAAGAAGAAAGAAGAAGGTGCTGAAAAAACAGGACAGCAGTGAACCGAAAAAGGATGGTCCGTAACAAAACAAAAACCTATTCTATTTCAACAAAAAGGAAGCCTACCTAACCTTTAGCTCAGGCCCTCTCATAGTCCCCCTGGGAGCGCTAATTCCCATAGATACAACAGTTGTATCCCCCTGAGGGGAAGAAATCTGAAACTTCGTACATTTGAACCAACTATACCTTATCAAACGGACACGCGCCTTTCCCCGGAAATACTAAATCCATTCATCATTCCTATCCCAAATAAGTGACACATTAGCTATATTATGCTTTTTCCTGCCTCCACTTGGTAACAGGGACAACGCAAACGAATACCACACAAATCCAAACTATCACAGAACGATAAAGAACTCTTGTTCCAATGACACGACACACAAGTATTCCTTAATAGCAAAGTAACCCGGGACTACACAAACGAATACCACACAAATACAAACTACCACAGAACGATGAACTCTTGCTCCAATGACACGACACACAAGTTTTCCTTTACAGCGAGTTTGCACTACGCGAGCACAGCAGTAATAGCAAAGGGCTTGATGCCGTGTTCTGAGCTTTACTTATTCCAAGTGCAGCTCATAATGGCCTGCAAGTACAGCCGAGTGGTGCGCCAGCTCTCAGTCGCAGGATTGCGAGGATTTGGTCGAGGACGCTCTTGAAACAGCCCAGCCAAATGGAGCGTGCTGACATCGAGCTGTTGTACTTATGAGAGGTACTGACATCGAGCTGTTATACCTATGAATGGTACTGACATCGAGCTGTTATACCTATGAATGGTACTGTCATCGAGCTGTTATACCTAGGAATGGTACTGACATCGAGCTGTTATACCTATGAATGGTACTGACATCGAGCTGTGATACCTATGAATGGTACTGTCATCGAGCTGTTATACCTATGAATGGTACTGACATCCAGCTGTTGTACTTGAGAGTGGTGAGCACAGCGTGCTGACATCGAGCTGTTGTACTTATGAATGGTGAGCAGAGCGTGCTGACATCGAGCTGTTACACATGTGAGTGGTGAGCAGAGCGTGCTGACATCGAGCTGTTGTACTTGTGAGTGGTGAGCACAGCGTGCTGACATCGAACTGTTAATAAAAATAAATATATATGTATATATATGAGTGGTGAGGATTAGCCTGGATACGGAGGTTAAAAAGCGGAAGTGCGTTCGTGAAAAAATAATGATAAATTTGAAACGAGGGTAAAAACACGCTTGTAAAACTCGGCTTAGTGAAAGCTGTGTAGTTGAGTTTCATTCAAGAATAACTGAGATGCGTTCAACAATAAAAAAAAATACCTAGTAATGTATCATGATGTAGACAAATAAAAAAATGGGATTTTGTTACCCGAGATTTAAAGAGAATTTTTGAGATTGGAAACTTAGCTGAAAAATTTGAATTATCTTGAATTACTTCTTAATACTCACACAGCGTCTCACCGTATTAAGATTGGGCCGATATTAACACTTTGACTCCGAAGTGGTACATGTGTACCACTAGGTAAATTGCTCATGTAAGCACCGGAATGTGCAAATAACATTTCAACTATTTTGCTACCTTTTCCTAAATAAAGTTTAGAGTATAAGGTAACATTATCTTTCAAGTGTATTCTTTACACTTTTCAAAAAGGCTTCTAGCCTAACCAAACTGGCTGTAGCAACCGCATAATTGTAGCCAACGTCTTAAGCAACTTGAGGCCAGAAGATCAAGTTTTGCTCAACAGCAAAGATCACCGCGTGCACGTGAAGAGCGCTACGGCGCTAAATTAAAGTAAACACGATTTGAACATAAGCTTAAAACGAATATTCTACAACTGAAACATCACAATAAAAAAACCCTACAAATTTCACACCCGAAACTAAAACCAACATGAATATTTTGGATGAATTTTTTACCCGACATTTAAGAATTCTAAGCCTATGTTCAAGGCACTGAGTTTCGAGTAGCGCTGTAGCTGCGCGAAAGACGCGCACTGGGTCCTGCCGCCACCTGATATCCAGCCAAGGCCAGCACGGAGAAACAAAGCCTCTACAAAGGCAACAAATTAGGCAGGCTTCAATGCCAGCGCTCCTCGCTAATGAATCTGTGATGTTATTTATAGTCGCTGCGGGCACACAAACACTTCGTCATGAAACTTTTTTTAATAGAACTACGTTCAGAAGATTGTGTTTAGCGTTGTATTTTTATGTCTATGAATTATGTTCAACTATTAAATGTGAATGCATGTTTGTTCCTCATAGAATTTTCGTCAAAATCCGAGTGGTAATAGAAACTATTGCTGAAAGTGCTGATGCCCATTCTATCCTTTCAGAAACAGTAAATTTTCATGACGCCTTTATGGGAACCGTTGATCTTTTTAACATCATTAGGATTGTCGTAAGTTTATCCCTACATGCTCGCACAATGTAAAGTATTGTACATCATATAACAGATAAATACGATGGAACACACGCTAATTCAGCTCTAATGCAGAGGCAAGTGTCGGATTCGTAATTCAATGCAGATTCAAATATCGCACTCATAATTCAATACAAAATGAAATTTCGCACTCATAATTCAATTCCGGTACGAATATCGTGCTCGTAATTCAATTCCGGTACGAATATCGTGCTCGCAACGAAGGAGGTAAAAAGAGTAATTCTACAATTCAATTCCAAAGACCCGGCCCGTCACGAGTCCTGTACATTTCATAGCTTGTAAATCCCTCAGGATATCATTAGACATTACTTCAGCTTTATGGAAGAGAACAACAAATAACAGTGATTCGAAGGAACCGTTCAAAATGAGAACCGGACAAAACCGTACAAAATGAGAACCGGACAAAACTGACAAAATGAGAACCGGACAAAACTGACAAAATGAGAACCGGACAAAACCGTACAAAATGAGAACCGGACAAAACTGACAAAATGAGAACCGGACAAAAACGCACAAAATGAGAACCGGACAAAACCGTACAAAATGAGAACCGGACAAAATCGACAAAATGAGAACCGTACAAAACCGCACAAAATGAGAACCGTACAAAACCGTACAAAATGAGAACCGGACAGAACCGCACAAAATGAGAACCGAACAAAACCGTACAAAATGAGAACCGCACAAAATGAGAACTTTTTGGGAAGCCAGGGAACCGTGCAAAACCGTACAAAATGGCTTCTCATTGAGAAGACAAGGAAAAATTTATGGGAACAAGAAAATTAAAAAAATGAATTTTTCCTCGACTATTGCAGTACATTCAGGAAGAAATACTACGTATGACAAATGCTTAGTTGAAACGATGATGAACAAAGAAGTTAAGCAATTGTCGTCAATGATAAATGTTTCCTATTGGTTTAAAATTTTAAAGTGCATGAACAAAAAAGTTACTTGAAATAAAAGTGAGTAACGCAGGTATTAAATAATTTTTCGAACACACTTCATTTCAACTTATATGCACGCGTAAAATATTATTTCCAAACATCACTATTTAAACCAAAAATTTGAAATTTACTCCAAAAGAACACCAATCAATGTTGCACTCATCGACTTTCTTCTACTGAACAGTTCAAATCAACTTAAATGCACGCTTAAAATATAATTTCCAAACAAAAATACCTTAACCAAAAATTAGAAATCCACCCTAATATAGCTCACCAATCAATGTTGCACTCATCCACTTTCCCCACTCAGCAGCGCTGATTCCCGTATTACCGACACGCGCATTTACCGCTCGTAGGAAAGATTATTTCCAGCTCGCTACAAGATCCGGTATTTTTGAGCACTTGTTCCGGTAATTTAGGCGCCAGGGCAGGCAAGTCAAAACAAGCGGCACTCAAAGTTGCGCTAAAATGGCAACAAAGGAGAAGCCTGAGCTCAGATGACGCAGACGGGCTGTGGGGGCGTCAGACAGCGATATTTTCTTTGACGGTCACATCGACAGCGATAATAAATAGATCAGAATCATCGACAGCGACATCAAATGAATCATGGACAGCTATGTGAAATGAATCATGGACAGCTGTATTAAATGGATCATCGATAGCGATATTTGATACAACGGTGATATCGACAGCGATATAAAATGGATTATCGACAGCTATGTTAAATGAATCATCAACAGCGATATTAAATGAACCATCAACAGCGATATTAAATGAACCATCAACAGCGATATTAAATGAATCATCAACAGCGATATTAAATGAACCATCAACAGCGATATTAAATGAATCATCAACAGCGATATTAAATGAATCATCAACATCAATATTAAATGAACCATCAACAGCGATATTAAATGAACCATCAACAGTGATATTTTTCTGTAACGGTGACATCGACAGAGATATCGAATGAATTTAACTTATTTACGTCAGCTTTGATGATGTCATCGACAACAATGTCAGCTATGTATAACAGTGTCATTGACAGCAATATCTGCTACAACCATGACATAGACAACAAGCAACAATAACTATCATTGACGGTGATGTGAGCTGCAATAACATCGTGACATTGACAGCAATAGCAGCAACAAGTGTTCACCGACAGAGTTAGCATCAACAACTGTCTCATTGACAGCGATTTCAACTACAGCTAAGTTATTGACGGAAATCTCAGCAGTACAAATGTCATAGAAAAAATAACAGTATCATCGACGGGGAGCGTCAGTTATAGCTGTTACATCGATAGCGATATAAGCTAAAACGGTATCATCGGAGAGAAAGCATGTTGAATTAGTGGTAGCAATAACAGATGAAACTGTATCATCGACTGCAGCGAAAAGGGCATTATTGATGGTAGTAGCATAAATGACGATAAAATCATTACCACTTGAAGCAATGGTAGAACTATCAATAGTTAAACCAGACCGATAACATCAGAAAGCTCAGCAGCCAGCACAGTTCTCGTTAAAGGAAGAAAGAAAATAAAAAACGACCTCTTTTTCCAGAAAATGGTTGTCACATGAAATACATATTAACCGATTGGATTTTAAATCTTTCTAAACATGAAAGTGGCAAATTGAGAGACAAACCATAATAAGCAGACAAAAAGGGTGTCAGGGATTAAATGTATAGTTGAGAGAAACAAAATAAAATAACTCTTTTAGATATTTCACTGTAGACACGTGGACAAAATGCGAATTAATACTCTAAGTAGTTCTGAAGAACGCCTTCAGTAGTATCACTACTCCTTCTCTCTGCAAGTGTCGTTCTAAAAGTAGACATAATGCCCGATTTCAACCCCATTAAAACAGGTATCTTGTTTTTTCTTCGTAAATTTGAACAGAGAGCTGTAAACTAAATTAGCTTTATTCACAGCATGCTGAAAATCACAATGAACCTGAGAAAAAAAACTTCACGGCGGTTTGAGGTAAACCAGTCGCAACAGGCGGAGGAAGAGGCCGTAGTTTACCTACAAGTCTACCCTGCGACAACAGAGGAATGGGCGTGTGGGAAGGAGCGTTGTCGTGTATCAAGTCGGAGAATTAATGTGACAAAATCCGAGCTAGGTTGCTTGTAAATACGGTACCCAGCGAAAAAACGGTCCAAAATACGGCATAGCTAATTCATTTACGGGGCTTGAAATTGACATAATAGGATATGCAAGTGAATACGATATGAAGCATAACTCTGAATGCATTTCAAAGCATGATGATCACGATACGGAGCTTGTTAATGAGTACAATACGTGGCATAAAAACGAATACAAAAAGAAGCATCAGCACGAATACAATGAAAGGAAAAAAATACTTAGAGAAACATCAAAGTGAGTAGAGTAAGGAGCATTTGAATGGAAGGAGACGTATAAAGAAGTTGACAATAAACGTGAATATGGAAATAACGACATGAATAAACGAAACAGCAAAAAAACAGAGTGTTGCCGCTGCTCGGTTGGGATGAACCAGCAATAAAAACGAATCCCAGGCCCACAAATTGACTATCACTTAAAGTAATAATAAGGGCGGAAACCGCAGCCATTTAAGCAATAAATATTACAACAGTATACACGTCAACACGACAACACGAATCAACAATAAATGTCAGAATAACCTCTCTAATGTTAATAGCCGCCTAAATTTAAATAGCAGCAATAACAGAACATTATTAACGACATCGATGGTAATGTAATAATGGCAATAAAAACGAAAATTGCAGAAATACCGCAGATAACGGGAGTTCGGCGATTAAAAACAGCACTGTTATTAATTTGTTAATATTAATCAGCACTGTAGCAGCACTGTTTTAATGGTGGCGCTTCCATTGTGCAGGCTAAGCAACAACATGCAGTGCTTCTATTGGTGTACACAACAGCATCCAGTGCTGTTATTGATGGGCACAATAGAATCAATGTAAATACCCACAATACCCTGCACTGCAGCACTGCAAAATGCCACTGGATAACAGATTATAATTCACAGGGTATTTTAACCCTCCTTGACAACAGCAAATGTGTTCTAAAGAGGGAAAAGAGGAACGCACCAGTTACGATAAAAGCAAAAGAACGAGGAATCTATGCACAAGGGGTGTCCCTACACCCTACACATAGAAACATCAAAATTGAAAGAAATTTATTAAAGAAAATAGAAGTTGAGATAGTAAATTACGGGTGCTGAAAAAAAACATCAGAGAACTCAAAAACCATGGTCCGTAGTAAACCGAAAAACCTATGACATTTTACATTCAGAAGGCCGGCCTAATATTCAGCTCGGAACCTCACTTCTTCCTCGTGGAAACCCCTGCATGGCATCAGTGGCAATCGTCACTGCACTGCAAGATTGTATATACAATCACGCTGCACTGCACCACACCACTACCCTGAAGTAACCACCACCACTTCACAGTACCACACACCGCACCACCATCACCATCACACAGCAGCACCAAAACATTGCACCAACCCCACACAGCACCACCACAATGCAGCACCTCACACATTACCTCATAGCACCACCACACAGCACCACCACACAGCACCACCCCAACACAGCGCCACCACACAGCACCACCTCAACACAGCACCACCACACAGCACCACCACACAGCACCACATAACAACACAACCACCTCAATACAGCACCACACAGCGCCACCACACCTCCTGCAGCAGACCGCCTCACAAAAACCACCACCGCAACACAGCACCACATAACAACACAACCACCATACACCACCACAACACAACCACACATCACCACACAAAGCACCACACCGCCTGCAGCAGACCGCCCCACAAAAACCACCAAACAATGGGGCAGGCGAATGGCATTTTTCTCAAGTAAACCATCAGCGCGCGGCGTGCGCGTACCGTGGAATTTCAATGAAGGCGTCTACCCTCGTCAGTCACGTTCACGGCCCGAAAAATTATTTAAATTACTCCCTTTTTGGAGAACAAACGCCTCGCTCCCGGTCTAGAGGGCCTCGGTAACATTAGAGAAGCCAGAGGGCTGGGCTTCGTTTTCAAAAAGGAGCGAAGTGCAGTATTAGAACTTACTGTATTTATGACATGTCCAAACGCATGTTGTAATATTGTCATGATGGTGCTGTCTACACGTATGTTGCAATATTGTAATAATGGTGCTGTCTGCACGTATGTTGTAATATTGTATTAATGATACTGTTTAAACGCATGTTGTAATATTGTATTTATGATATTGTCTAGACGCATGTTGTAATATTGTATTATTGAAACTGTTTAGACGCATGTTTGAACATTGTATTAATGATACTGTTTAGACGCATGTTCGAATATTGTATTAATGATACTGTTTAGACGCATGTTGTGATATTGCATGAATGATACCGTCTACAGGTATGTTGTCATATTGAATTTATATCCCTGTCTACATGTACGTTATAAGCGACATGGTAGTGGTAAATTTCATAAAAAAGAGCGGCAACATGCGAATTTAAAGGTAAACCCGAAGGAAAATTATGGTGAGGAAATTAAGGCTTTTCTATCACCTGTAAAACAAAGATGTGTAATTTCGCACTTGAAATACATCATTTAAAAAAACGAGCAAAAATGAAAAACGGAACTGAACTGACTTTAACCTAATTCAAGCGGAATGTAATTGACCTTATTCATCTCAAATGAATACAAAATATAAAAGATAGATTGAAACCAATAAATTGCAGTATCTGACGTAGCGCACAAATTGTCTATTGATTCGCCAATGAGAGAACTTGTTGATCAGTAATAGAGAGCGTCATTCAAATTTGTCACCGATTTCATTTTTCAAAGATCGCTCATAGCTAAATATTTTGAGTCTTCATTGAAGGAAAAAAATGAGTATTTTCAGTCAGTAAATTCAATGCTTACTCATGAGTACATTCTGACGGTCTTCTGATAACGGAAAACTTCTGCAGGATTTTGCTTCTGCAAGATTTTAGATTGAGCAGAATTTTGCATCAGCAGGATTTTGCTTCAACAGGATTTTGCCTCAACAGGATTTTCTTCAGCAGGATTTTGCTTCAGCAGGATTTGCTTCAGCAGGATTTTCTTCAGTAGGTTTTTGCTTCAGCAGGATTTTGCATCCGCAGGATTTTGTTTCCGCAGGATTTTGTTTAAGTAGGGTTTTGTTTCAGCACAATTTTGCTTCAGCAAAATTCTAATTCAAGAGAATTTTGTCTCTGTAGAATTTTTCTTCAGCAGGATTTTGTTTTTGTAGAATTTCGCAACAAGCGCATAAGCTTGTGAATGATGAAACATAGGTTCATGTGAGTCAGCTTGATTTGTATATTTACTGCGTTACTGCCCCGTGCCAGGCACGTACCGGGCAGCAAACATCCCTCACCTCATCGCTTATCACGTCATAACCAAGCCTCGTAACTGCTGACCAAATATTTCTAACAGACGAGATTAATATGATTAAAGGGAAAACAAGTTCCTCTTGCAGAAGTAGAGTCGAATTAGAAAATTATATCGTTATCATCGTAAATATTCGCAATCAAAGCGCAAATGTTTCCACTGCCAGAAGTAGCAATTGGGAAATAATATCTTTACCATCGGAAAAACATTTTCGCAATCAAAGTGCCAACATTTCATCATTTTAACGCTTGGGAAAGTTTTGGGAGCACAGCTGTGCAAATCTTGGATGAGGGCAGGAAAGCATCAATAGGAAGCGACAACACGCACTTAATGTGAGGCATTACACACCCTCGTGTACTCAGCGTGTGCATACATCCTGCACGTGTGTGTCTGTGTGTGTAGTCTGTGTGTATGTGTGTGCGCGACACATGTCAGTTTGAACTTTAATGAGGAGAGTGTTTTCATAATGTCTGCTCAGTTTCCTCTCATATCATGCACTTTTCCATGAGAAACGTCAACAGTAGAAACGGAAATTCGGATGGTAAATAGAAGAGAAGTAGAGTTTAATGTTAAAGAATTGAAAAGTTTCAAGGCAGAGATTTCTTCGAGAAAGTTATCATAATAAAAATAAGGGTTCCTTCACAATCAAACACAATTAAACAGTATTTTGAACTTCTCCTCGCCATAGCAAACAACTCTCTGTGAGGGCGTAACTGAGCTCAACACGACACCACTTCTCTATCAGTCATGGTAGACGAAAGCTATTAGTGCAGAGAATGCAGAACCAGGCGCCAGAGACACCAGATGGCTCACTTACCCAAGCAAAATTCCACAAAATATCGCATTTCTCTCATTTGCTTTAAGTAAGCGCACTATTTTCAGAGGCCTTAAAGCGGCTCAACATGCAACTATATCAGGGCAATAAAGGCAGAGGTGGCACACAATTCAACGGAACTTTGTATTTCTCTTATTTAATTAAAGTGAGCACACTATTTTGAGATACCTTAAAGAAGCTCAACATGAAACTATATCAGTGCAGGGAAGGCAAACGCTCGAGACGCAAGACGGCTCAAATGGAAGCCGCTCAAACGGTTGCCCTGCGCAAGAATCAGAAATCGGTCAGTGTTGACGCAGGTGGCGGCTATCCAAAAACAACGAGCGGCGCACGTGGCCGGGCGTGATGGGCAAAGTTTACACGTGGGAACGCACCCAAGCTTCAAAGGAAATAAAAGAATACGTGACGAATGATAGTTTTCCCACCTACCTATCACTTACAAGTTTACAGTTTTAAAAGAAATCCGTAAAAATTAAGATTCATCTCTTCTTCAACTTAAACATAAATGTAGAAAGAATTTAAGAATTTGGGCATATATTTTGCGGGAATGAGCCTTTTGGGAAGTCAATAACGGGTATTTAGATGAATATAGAGGAAATAAATCGAGTCCCAACGAACACAGAGAGAGAGAAGAAAGCTAACATTTGAATACAATCTGAAAAGACGTAAGGAATAGCAAAGTTTCGAAATAGAATGAAATGATGCTGAAGCGACTAACTGAAATATCACCAGCATGAAATGCAATATATGTTTGGCAGCTTGGCAATTGCTGCCGGAATTCATGACTCAAACAATTTGGACGCCGTAAGACTGAGAACCGTTTTGGTGACGCTATTTTTACTCGAAATTGAAATTGCACTCGCGTTCAGCATACAAATATTCGGCACAGATTTAATCATGAGCAAAATACTCAAATTTCCCTGTATTGCCATAACAAAGGGTTTAAGGATACACACACTAATTTTGATGAATTGTTCCAATTTCCCTTTTGGTTTGTTCTTTCTTCCGAGAGAGAGACCCGTCTCATGCTACGCAAACATACATTCTCTGTAAGCTATCCGTAAACATAAAGCTTATGCCCAATTGAAACCAAACTTATATTTATTACTTATACCTACAAACCACAGGGAATATGTTCCAGCGACACTCTACAACGATGTCAAATACGTCTCCGCGGGTGACAAAAAATTGTCTCTAAAATGTTGAATTTAACGAATGAAAAGGAAGAAGTGATAATCTTTTCGAGCTTCCAGAAATTAATGGGAAATCGCAATTTTTTATGATAGCAAAATTAAACGCTAATTTATGAACATATCAGCAAAAAATTCGAATTACACCCAAAAGATATTTTATTCAGATAATTTATTATCTGAAAATAAATCATGGCTTGGTTTAACAATAGTTAAGGAATGAAGTAGGAAATATTAGAATAAAATAGCTGTCATTACGTATCACATGGGAAGTAAACGCTACCATTCTAACAATTCTTCTATTGAGAGCATCATGATGAGTAGTCAGCTAAAACCTTTTTTTTTTAACGTGTTAAATTATTTTTTTGGGCGAGAATATCACGACAAAATATAATATACGGGTATATACCACCAAATCTAGGCAAGCATATGGCACCGTAGGTAAGCCCCCGTATATCCGTGCACGGCACAGAATATAGGAATATAGTCCTGTTTATTGAAGTGTTCAGCCCAGGATTTAGGAATATAGCCCCATAGATAATTATATACCACCGTATATAGACACCGTATACCCCCGTATATAAGGCAGGCATGGATGTGCACAGCCCAGAATATAGGAATATAGCCCCATGTACAGTCACACAGAACCGTAAATTGGCAATGAGCACCGTATATATGTGGGTACACAACACCGTATATAGGCACGTAGTACCGTATGTGACCCTCATATATAGGTGCACAGCCCAGAATATAGGAATATACCCCCGTACATAGGTACACACCAAAGTATTATTCAGATATCATACGCAACAGGAATGGGAACGGGAACACCGCTGTCGCGGCAGCGCATCTCATTTCAACGGTGGTTTCTCCCTGGGAACGGAATTGATGCAATCGGGAATGGGAATCGGGTGCCGGGTTTTGAGCAGGAATTCTCGCCAGCCCGAATGAAATCGAAGATAAAAGGAATGGAATACAGGGCTCAGCTTCGGTAAAAATAGCTTTCCATTAGGCTGGCATGGAAATGAACACGAGATAGAATTAAACACATCTCCCGCTCTCGGATAACGCGCCTGTTTTTACGTCCATTGGCATCGAGACGCGTTCGAACAAAACTAATTATTCCATTCCGAAAGTGTCAAAATTCTGTTGGATTTGCACTGACAAACCTGGATCTTGCCAAGCCGTGCGTATGAGAGGGTTTCGTAACATAGTTTTACACCTACAGCAGCATGCTTAAAATTTGAAAAATTAATTTAAAGAAAATTATGAATTTCGTAACCTAGATTTACACCTACTGGAACATACTTCAAATGACTCAGTTAACTAAATTTTGCAAAAAAAATTTTGACAAAAGTTATGGAATATTAATTTGAAAAACCTTTGCTGTTGCTTGAAACTCTGCTAACAGTTTTATCAACGCTCATACAGGGATTCGGATGTGCTCTATTTTTAGCAGCACCACACCAATGAAGTAAACAAACATTTACTCTATCAGTTTTTATTTTCATATGTTCTTGATGTTAGTTAGCTTTGTTATTCGTTATTTTTATTCATTTCGGTTGCACCTATGACACTGGTTAACGATATTTCGTTATGTATTAGTTCATTAAACCATCTTTAATTCCATAAGTAACTATGCTGCAGCAACTTCCCTCAATAATGCGCAAAGGTAAATATTTCGTCACAAAACTGACGCACTTTTGTGTGTCCACTTGTATGAAAACCGTCACACAAAAGTGTGCTATCAATATATAACCATCTTCTTCGAACATCACCTTCAACCAACATCTACAATCCATCTTCTTCAACCATCTTCTTCAACCATCAACAATCGTCGTTAAACATCATCGTCTACCATCATCTTCAACCATCTTCTTCAACCATCTTCTTCAACCATCTTCTTCAACCATCTTCTTCAACCATCTTCTTCAACCATCTTCTTCAACCATCTTCTTCAACCATCTTCTTCAACCATCATCGTCAACCATCATATTCAACCATCTTCTTCAATCATCATCTTCAGTCATCATATTCAACCATCTTCTTCAATCATCATCTTCAATCATCATCTTCAATCATCATCTTCACCCATCATCCATCGTCGTCAAACATCATTTTCAACCATCTTCTTCAACCATCATCTCCTTCAACCATCTTTTTTTTCCGGCCTAGGAGAGGGTACACTCTCTGGTGACCATTCAATGATGCAATCATGCAGCATTTTTGTTTTTCCAAAAGTATCGGGGAGAATTTAACCTGCTATCAACATTCACGCACAGAAGTCTACTCATTTTACGCCTTTTTTCTGGTACAAGCAGTGAACAATTTTCAATACCTAGCTGAATGAAAACAAATAACACACATTTCGAAAGACCAAGAAGTTTTCAGCTAATATTAGCATACAAACAGAATACAATTTTTCGCACACAGCTGCATGATAATTAATTAAACATGCTGAGAAACACGAAGTGTTCTCGAAATGTTTACCATAGCTGTACATGGCAATTTACGATCTGCATTATAAATGATGTGAAATCCCAATGTTGATTAACGTATTTAGATGGTCCCTTCGACTATAATAATAATAATATACTTAGTTTCAACCACTTTAGTCGAAGAAAATGTAACTGTCGCTGGTATCTTTGAAAAAAAATAATGATTACAGCCCTAAATTTTCCGAACGAATGAGTTCAACGGAACAGCAAAAGCACGAAAAGGAACGCATCTTCAGTGCTATGTAAAATTGTTTTACAGACCGTTACTATGGTACACTCACTAAACAGAACCATTTTTCTTGTTTTAAATTCGTGTCTCTATGGATACTGTTGAGCTATTACTATTGAGCCATTACTTTGCGTAGCACTCCCACAAACTTCTTACTGAAATTGATAATTTTAAATTCTTTTCGGACACTTTCGGAATAATCACATGTAATTCAATAATCCATTGATTTCGAACCTAATTCTACAATCCATTTATTTCTAACCTAACTCGATGGTCCAATAAAATCCTGCCTAAATCTACTGATTTCCAGCCTAATTCGAAAATCCATTGATTCCAAATTCAGGTTTAGAAATTTTTAAGCTACCGCCTGCGGTACAAGCAATTTTTTAACTGATAATTTCTCAATTTGTCGCTGTCGCGCCTACCTTTCGCCAGAAGCAGCGTCGGGTTGACTGGGATTTGTATTCATGGATCTCCTGCAGCAAAATGTCGTCTGATCTCTCAGCTAACGCGCGGCGGAGACAAATGGTGGGGCAGCGTAGGTTCGTAAACATCAAGTTAGCGATACATTTTCTCGAGGTTTGGTACTCACGTCTGAATGTATTAAAATGTTGATAAATATGAGGCCCATTAAGTTACTGTTAATGTTACGAGTAAATGCTATGAATTCGCTTTTCTGTTAGTACTTCTGCAGTTATTCAGAAACTCTAACATTTCATTGAAATACGATCATGGCCGCTGACTATGTCAGTCATTCATTCATCAGTTTATTTTTTTTATTCTGCATTGATTAAAATCTGGTATTATCAAAACTAAAACTGAATATTAAATAAAAAATTCTTGACTCAGAAAAAGAATCAAACACGGGAACATTTCATTTCATGAATACAATATCCATAAACACTCAACGAAATTTTTTCAAATGCAAATTACCATTTGTAATTCTCCCGGTAAAAACACGGATGTACAGCAGTGTGCGAAATCTCTCAACTGCTACACTAACATCACAGTGTGCGAAATCTCTCAACTGCTACACTAACATCACAGTGTGCGAAATCTCTCAACTGTACACTTACATCACAGTGTGCGAAATCTCTCAACTGCTACACTAACATCACAGTGTGCAAAATCTCTCAAATGCAACACTAACATCACAGTGTGCGAAATCTCTCAACTGCTACACTAACATCACAGTGTGCGAAATCTCTCAACTGTACACTAACATCACAGTGTGCGAAATCTCTCAACTGTACACTAACATCACAGTGAGCGAAATCTCTCAACTGTACACTAACATCACACACACATCTCTTCAATTTTGTGCTCTAAACTTGATGAACTGAAGCACTATGCTGCGGTGCACCAGAGAGCTAAGGCGTCATTGTCCTGCTCCCCTTTCCTTATTTTTCAATTGAAGAGGTTCTGACCCTATCCATAATCCATGGATTTCGATCCTCTTTGCGACACCCCTTGATCCCCTGCCAGTCACACGGAGTTATTTATGAAGAGGTCACACGTCCTGCAGAGGGTTCAGCTGAGAGGACTGTCGTTGTAATCAAATCATGACTTGCTGGACAGAACTGAAGTCTGCGAAATGAAATGCAACTAGAAATTCAAAATGGGAAACATTAGTTCTTTTTTCAGGCAGAAACAGACATAAATCTTTATTTCTAGTTCATTTTTGTGATTATTTCCAACTGTGGATTTACATACGTGATCGTAGGGAGTAACTATTTCAATCAAGTAATTTCAGTGGCGAAAAAATGTTGGGCCTGCAAGTATAGAACCGTACCAATAAATACATTAAGCAACTTAGAGACTGCTAATATAAAATACATACAATCCTGCTTTGCGTTCAAATTGTAATTTCGAGTAGGTTCTTGGCAGCCAGGAACTTGAAAACATTGAGAACAATAAACACACCGTGTACTCAACCGAACACGCCCACTGGAGTGAAAGAGTCTGAGTTTAGACTTAACATCAAAATATAATGTCACGACACTGTATGATTTCGCAGTGAAAAACCGAACTCGAACTCGCAAATGTGAGTGATTATAGTTTTACCTATTCCGTGGTAGCCAATAATCGTAATGAAAAATTTCTCATGAAAACGCATGTGGAAATCATGAATTTTTTCAACAGGTTCCAAATTATCATATGCAATTGTCTAGCGTAAACGATCTGTCAAAAATGGCGGCATTCGATAATGTCCAATAAAGCACGAAAATGATTTAATTCAAATAACTGTTGCCTGAAATACTATGTACTACCTCGCAAAATTTCCCGATACAAATCCTTCTAACTCAGACGTCAAATAAATAAGCCTATTCTAGTAATAGCAGCAAATTAGACATTGTGTTTACCTCCACATGTGAGGTAGTGAAGCCCGTATCACAAATACGCACATCAACACTTTTCGTTAATACAGACTCAATAATTGTTTCCTAGTGGATACCGAGAGCATGACGTGAAACATAAAAAGATACAAATAAGCCAAAAAATAAGCACACCTCAGCTAACATTACCTGGTATTAACAATGATAATGGCATCGAAGGGTGATGACAAAATCCGCATTAAAGCACCTGGTAATGATCAAACCTTTGCCCAAGACCACGATAGAAGAAACAAGGTAGGGTCAAACCAGTCTTTTTTTCCTCAGCCGTATGGCAATGCTGACGTCATGGCAACGAACCAATAGCAGCGCTCTTTTAGCATCTTCTAACACTGCTAGCCCCAAATCTGGCACCCCTATTGGCCTAACCACATGTCGCAATGGTGACGTGATAAAGTTTGTTTGAAATAAAGTCTGTTCAATATTGGCTAGCCGAACAAGAGGAGATGTATTTTCTCCCATAGAAATGACTACCTTGTTTCTTCTACCGTGCCCAAGCCTCATCGTCAAACCTTTCAGCTCAGGCATAGATGAAAAAATATATTTTATGTCGAACTGCAAAATAGACATTTTTTAATGCTACGAAACTGCTAGATCCGATTTTTACAGAAACTTGAGATAAAGAAATAACCAAAAGCTTCCCCAGCATTACCCAATTTTTGCAGAAACTTGAGATGAAGAACTTACCAAAGCTTCTCCAGCATTATCTAATTTTTGTAGAACTTGAGATAAAGAAATATCCAAAAGCTTCTCCAGCATTAACTCCCGTTAGTGATCTTCAATACCAGGTTCCGTGGTGGCCAAATCTCATCGCGTTCTTTGTATTTCGCTCACGCTCCCCTCTTCACAATTTTAAATTAGTTTTTAAGGGTGTTTTTCAAAATCCTTGGCTCATCTATAAACGATCTCTCGAAACTTATTCTCATGAATATGCAAGTCCGCGCGACTCTCGTTAGGGTGACGGCAATATCGCAGATCTTTGCTTGGTCTGAAGGAGTTATTCCATCAGCGCGCCAAGTCGATTGGAGCTCAAGCATGCGGTTGTGAGAGTGAGAGAAGTTTCGTTTCTTACAGAAAAAAATTTGAAGACAAATTCACTTTTAATCTTGCTGAAAATTAACAACTTTCGATTTTTACATATCACATTACTGTACAAGAGAGTGCTGAACAAAATAAACCGAACACAAGATACATGAGAATAAATGAATCAACAAAAAAAATTTTCAATTACAGAATAAATTGGAAACCAATTTACACTTAGTCCTGCTGAAAATTAGCAATGCTTGATCTTTAGACATCACATTACTGTATTTAGCTTCAGGTATTCAAGTTCATGACATAAATTAATAACTAATACTGTACGAGATCGTTCTCATAGCGCCAAAATTGAACACGCAGCACTCATTCCAAGTTGTATACGATATAGTTGTCCGCATGTGATGACCATGTAACTTTCTCAACACGTTAAAAGCCATGTGGGTCACAGGTGGTACACGGAGAGAATTTTCATAATGCTGCTGAGCGACCAGTAGTCACAAACTCAGTTTTCATAAACACTGAATCAAAGCTAAATAAAGGCACGATCCAGTTAATGTGTGCTTTTTTGAAAATTGCGCACTACAATTGACTTTAAATTTAAGTTGATAAGTTGACAAAAATAATAATAATAACAATAATACACTCAGTTAACGAAAACCTCGGACAAAGAGGCAAAATAGGTTGAGTAAAACTTTAGCTTAACCCAAAACGGTCAACGCGTTAAATCGCACAGATGTTCGGAATTCAAAAACCTCGACTTGCACTAAGCAATACGGAGGCAGTGCCACGAAAATTCCAATTCCAAGCACCTTCTCACGCTGTGCATCAAAAGCCACTGCCTATTAAGGCACGAAAGACATAAATGCCGGCAGCATCTCACAAACTGACACTCGGGTCAACGCTATGCTGTCATTTAGGACCACTTCATAGCATTAGCGCATAGTGTGGACGGAGAGACGTTCGTGAATGCAACACGCACATTGAAATGCCCCATCATTGAAGATACTAGCGTGCAATCTGCACGGGGTACATTGCATCGAGTTACTGCATCCCATAATGTTTTGATTTAATGACCGATTTGATAAAATGATTCAAGTTCTCTGTCGAACATAAGTTCTGTGACCACTTTGACATTGTAGAGCAAAATTTTGTGTCCGCATCGGAATGAATAATACAAATATACCAGCAAATACAAATATACCAGCAACGACTTTTCACCCAGGTCCATTAAATGAAAAGCTCGTATTTGCCGCCAAATGTTTATCGACAGGAATACGGTAGTAAATATTACGTACAGTGCACAGTTTTTCATGCTAAGTTGAATGATGACAAATAAAACAAGTTTCACAGTCCAGCTCCATCATCGGTTCAAAAAAGTATAAATCATTATGTTCATACCGGTCGCCAGTAGTAAACAGACTGCAATCTTTTAAATTTCATTTTTCTTTGGCATTTTACAATTACTTCAAGCATTTTACAATTATTTCATGCATTTCATAATTCCTTCAGGCATTTATAACTAGTTCAGGCATTCAACAATTATTTCAGGCATTTCACAATTATTTCAACCATTTCACAATTATTTCATGCATTTTGCAATTACGTCATGAATTTAAAAATCAATTCAACCCTTTCACAATTATTTCATGCATTTTACAATTATGTCATGCATTTACAACTGTGTCATGTATTTTACAATTACTTCAGGCATTTTATAACTATTCCTGCTGCCACAAGGAACTAACTCCGTCAAGGAATGCCGAGACCGTGACACACCGGCCGACTCATCAAGAACAACACCCGGGCCGCAGGGCTGCATACTGCGCTTGTTTTCGTTGGTCTCTACTTTATCTCCGTGGGAAAGAGCAGCTCTTGAGTGGCTCAAGAGCCTCTTTAAAGCTGCACAAGTCTTGGCCACTTGAATTAACTGAACTTCTCTGTCCTTTTTGCCCCTCCACCGCCAAACAAAATAGTTCTCATTATTCCTCAGCCGACGTCTATGAGTGAGCTATGTCGAGTTGCCACACACACAGAGCGCTGTTCTATCTGCAGGGAACCTTCAATGGCCACTCAACCACAAAAAATGCAGAAAATATTGGTAACATTATGCAGAATGATTAAGGTTTCAAAAGAGACCAAATCATTACTTCACAACTCGATTCAATTTGCGTATAAACTTTCGGGGGAAATCACCAGATATAATTTATTCAAGATTCACAGGATGTGGATCATGCATTTAATCAGTGGAGAAATACCGTTCTGAAATCATACTGCAGTATTTATCAGAATATTCTCCGGGATTTTAACAGGATATTTTAGGACCGACAAATGGGACAAATTAATTTGACTGACAAATTCAATTATTCACGTTGGGCTTCATAAGGTTTCATGAAGCTATGATTTGCGAGGCACGCAGAAAAATAAATACCTAACACGAAACTCTTAACTCTTCCTGAACATATATGCAATGCCACAGCATTAAGAAATTCGTTATGATATGATAAAATTCACTTGCATTGTATTCGTTGCATTTTTTATGTGGTGTTCTTAGAATAAAAATCTTAATTTATGATGGGTTGTCGCTATTTAACTATATCGGTCAGACTTATTACTGAGTCTGTATATCTTCTCTTGTGCACCCTATTCATTTCCTTTTCTCTGTTCCTCTACCTTTTCTTCGGAAGTTTAAATTCCTCCCTTGAAACCGGTCATTTTTTTATTCTCTAAAGAATTATCTTAAGTCCTGTGTGAGTCCCGTGACTACACAGCGAATGATTAGATTGAATTAGATAAAAAGTTAGTTTAAGCCTTCCTCAACACAATATAGGCGTTTTCAAAAGAAGAATTAAGATGGCACCAATCAATATGAATTTAAGGAACGCGGAATCTATGCACTAGGTGTGTTCTCACACCCTACGTACTCATAAAAACAGTAAGAGCGAAAGCGTTTGTGAAACACGGTAAAAATTGAAAAAGAAAGTAATGGCGGCTTAAAATTTAGACTACATTGAACCGGAAAATGATAGTCCAGAACAAAACAAAACCCCATATTCAATTTCAACTATAAAAACTGTCAGCTTAACTTTTACCTCGGGACTTCCACCCTTCACCAATAAGCGCTTATTTCCATAGCTACAATAGTTGTATACCCTTGAGGATACAGAAACAAAACAATGCAAGCTAAGTTCATTTGAAATAAAAATTAAAAAAACACTCACACGAAGCTTCTCATTGGCCCGAGATTTATTCATACCCACTTCAATCATACTCACTTCAATGCATCCCCTTCTTAATTCGTTGCATCGACTAGGTAGAAAAAAATTGAACAAATGTACAGAAAAATTTACCGAGTCGAAGACTCTATTTTCTGCCCGCTTGGCAGGCAGTCTCGCAATCTGCTCCGAACTGTATTGGAATAAAATCACTTGACGGCAGTTGAAGGGCTTGTCAATGTATCCAATCAGTTGGAGGCCTAAAAAGCACATTCGCTCTCAGATATCTGGTGTGTTTTCAAGTTTTCGATTTCGAGATATTGTATTAGAAATGCAATCAGTGCGCGTAAGGTTTAATTGAAGATGAGCTGGTGTGAGATGGGATATGAGTGTGGTATGTGTAGCATAGATTTAGTTTTGATTAACAGGTTTTTTGTTTGAACATAAGATTAACATGCCTACGATTATAAATACGAGTACGCTAAATTAAGAAGGGTAAAATTAAACGTTTGATTAGTAAGTGAAGGATTAACTAAATAATTGTAAATGGCAAGTGGATGATAAAAAAAATAATTGCAAACGACAAAATTAATGGTTGAGAGAACAGTAGTAAAAAGTGTAATAATAATACTTTATTTAGGAGATCCCAAGCCCTTCCTCGCGAATGTGTGTGAAATCATTTTCAATGGAGACCATTTCAAGACAAAGGTTCCATTTGACGGTATTCAGATGAACTACGTGTTCTGAAGGGCACATGAGCTCAACAAACTATATACTAATTGGTCAATTACGAGGAAATTTTACTCATACTATAAAAAGGGTAACTGATGGCTGGATCAACATTAGATGAGCATGCAACGCCACAACATTAAGAATTTCGTTGTGATATTAGAAAATTCACTCGCATTACATTCGTTGAATTTTTTTTATGAGCTGTTTTGGAATAAAACTTTTAATCTTTAATAGGTGATCGCTGGTGCTCAATTTATAATTTCATCTTCTTCGCATTAAAACGTGGTAAAAGGAACTGGGAAATTTTCTGTGGAATAAATCGTGGTAAAGGGAACTTTGAAAATTCCACAGTTCCAGCGATCAATTTTTTTTAAATTTTCAGTGTTCCCTATACTAGGTGTCGCCGCATTGAAAATTGAATTTTAAATTCCGAAACTCACGTACAATTGCAATATTTTTTTTCAAATTTGCTTTCATTTATCTCTTGCTAAGCCATACAGAATTTTTTTCGGACGGGCTTCTCTATTGCAGCAATTGCCAACTTTTGATGTTTGTATGAGGTGATTGTTGACTCCAGAAACTTCGTCTAGTTATTTTCACAAAAAAAGAAATGTAAAGGATTTTGCCTCAATAGACCGGCAGAAACTTCCATTCAGAACTTCAGCATAATATCGCACGTTTCATCTCAAAGTTCCAAAGTGACTTCGAAAAGAATTTCGCAACTGATTTTAACTCAACATAAAATTTTCGAGTCAACAACTCCCAACATATTTTTAAAAATCGTTTGCCTTTACATACATGGCCAAAAATTAAGTGGCATTCAACTTGAAATCCTTTCCTACACACCTCTCAACACATCAGCAAGAAGTCATTTGGTTTGAACATAGAAGTGAAATATGGTCAGCGTTCAACATACAAGCAAAAAGCGATTACCTCTCAACATATAAGTAAATAATTAATAGCTTTCAACATTTTCGCAGAAGTTGATCAACTACCAATGTATACTCACATCTCAACATTATCTTTAATATTAAGAAAAGATCAACACTTGACACTTGCGGGGCTTGCAAATGCAGATACACATTGATTTTTTTACGAGTGGGTGTACGAATTTATGAAGAACAGGTGCCCTATATTTCCAATATCCTGAAAGAATAGACCTTTGTAGACTACCAAATGAATTGGCGACCCTAACTAACTAAGCTAACGATAGACAACCCTACCTAACTAAACCTACTGCCTACACACATGCTATGCTCCCCACACATTTGCATTCACTGCTAAGTTTGAGAAGACTTAAGTTTGGAGGCTACACACTCCGAGATCCACGAATAAATACCTCAAGTTGATATTCAAGAGCTAAAAAATGAGGTAATGTTCAAGTGAACGGCCAAAGACCGAGAGGAAAACTACTTAGTTATCAAGAAATTAATAAAGTGCTTCATTTTTGCTCGCCCTCGATCTATGTCCGATGAACTACACGCCTTCCATGCTAGGGTAATTTAGTACATTCACCTAAACACAATGTAAGACTACAAATTACTACATTTCTTTAATATTTTATGTATCGTACGAATCTGTCCTCCACCATCTAACTGCGGATTATGAATATAATTGAAAATGCTTTTCTCCTCTTCGAACATAACTCAAACTTAATTACGAATCAATTTCCATCATTTCTTGCTTGACTCGAGTAGCTGAACTGAGATCAATAATAAAAGCAATTCGAATTTATATCTCAAGCGTCTGCACGTTGAAGTCATTTGCG
>JACJUY010003981.1:35496-50628 GCA_014220935.1 Platorchestia sp. MABIK | reverse complement strand
TCAAATTCAAATTAATCCGAGTCAAGTTCAAATTAATCCAAGTCAAGTTCAAATTAATCCAAGTCAAGTTCAAATTAATCCAACCCTAAGTTGCGTTAAGAATTGACATAATCGCTCGTTAATTAGAGCATTTTTTGTGTTAAATAAGAATCTATTAGATGTGATGAGCGAGACAGTCGCTTTTCATTTCAGCGAGGAATACATAAAATTTCCGCCGGTGTTGCAATCTGAAGACAAGCTGTCGTAAAATGTGCTAAGTATTCAGAATCAGGAGGCTGAGTGTGATTCAGATCTGCAGTGTAATTCACTGTACTACAGTTGTTCAGAAATTCCAGTAATGAGAACAGAATTTCAAAGTATGGATTTTGATAGCATTCTTATTACTGCATTAAATAGTTTGAGACTCCCTAACTACAACTTAGGCAATCTCAAGAGAGCGAAGAGAAGGGATCGTTCAGTATGGATTGTAGAAAACGAGGAATCTATGCACACAATGTATTCCCACACAATAGGATACCGTACAGATAAAAACAGTAAATTAGGAAGGAACAGAAAGAAAAGTAAAAGAAGAGATGGTGAAAAAAGGTACAGCAACCAGAAGAAGTAAAATCTGGCACGAAAGATAGAAGTCCCTCAGGCCTATCAATAACCGAGGTAACCGAGTATCCCACGAGAGGTTAGATTATTTTAGACGTTAGTTTATGCCTACCTGACCGCAACAAAGGAGTTCCAAAGAGTGAAGGAGGGCACTATTTAGTATGGAGACAAGGGAACGTGGAATCTATGCACAAGGTGCATAGAAACAGTGAGATGAGGAAAAAGTAGTAGGTGCTGAAAAACAGGACGGCAGTGAACCGAAAAAAGATGGTCGTTAACATGACAAAATAAAACATTTTATATATAAACAAAAAGATGGCCTAACAACTCTCAGCTTGAAACCTCACATTTTCCCCCTGGGGATGCTAATTCCCACAGATACCATAGTTGTATCCCCCTGAGGGGCCCGCCCCACCAGAAAACGCAAGTTCCTATAGCATAAGATAGACACGCCCAACTCGCATAAACCTATTGCCTATTCTTTGCCTAAAGAGAGGACATTTGAAAACCACTTTTCTTAGCTTACCTTTCAATAAATTAACCTCTCAGTGCCAAAGTGATGTGCTAAGGTACATTTGTAGCGTAATCTTAGTAACCATCTTTGGATACATGGCCAAAATTATCCTCTAACTTCTGAAAAGCTTCAGCAACTTGCCCATAGTTACTTCTTCAACTAACAATCTCCACGATGGGTGGCACCTATGAGCAGTGAAAAAAAGGCAAAAAAATTATATAACTAATTGTTGCAGGTTTAATTTGCCTCGACTGCCACCGTTCACGCGTATTTCAGTGAGACATTTGTTTCAGAACTATAACTGATCTGATTCATCACATTCTCGGGCACTTATCGAAAAAAAGCAGCGTTACAATGTAAGCAATTCAAGAATAGATGCTTACGAATACTTATATTTCTCCACTATAGGCGAGCTTAGGAGTAAGCAGCAGCAGCAGCAGCAGCAGCAGCAGCAGCAGCAGCAGGAGTTGCAGCATGAACTCTTTCTGAAGTTACCCTGAAAATTTGTGACTTCACACGCCAAACATGGTTGGCATTTAAAAGTTAATTGACAAATAGGTCTAGGCCACTAATGAAATGTAGCGCCAAATCCAGAGAATGCCAACTCTGAACTCTTAGAACCTACAGCAGCTCAACCCTCAACTACCAAAAAGACGGAGGTCTTCAAAAGGACCTAGCAAAACCTCCGTAATAGGTTCCAGAAACACTAACGAAGAAATTAACATCAAAATTACACCACCATTTTCCATCAAGGTTATTGGAAAGAACTAACCTCTTCGTTTTAATTCTTACCGTTTCTTGACGGCCGCTTCTTTCTCGGTTTGGAGTTTTCGAACCTCTTTCTGTTTGGGCGTGAGCTCGAGCTTTCCCTCCTTTCTCTTGCGCTCAATCTCGGCCTTCTTCTCTTCCAGCATCATGACTTGCTCTTGGTGCGAGTACACCTTCGTAGTCTTCTTCACGTGCTTGGTGTCCAAATTTAGCTCAAATGCCCTGAATTATAGGTAATGACTTAGTTTTACACTGCAATAAAAATGTGTTCGAATGAAAATTTCAACTGACAAATTTTGAGCAAAGACCTAAACGAACACAATCCAATTCAGAAGTCATTTAACAACAATGTATCACCATTGCACACAGAAGCGGATACGTGACTATTGAGTGATTGGCAAGTAGAAAATACCACTTGAACAAATCTCGTGTCGTTTACCGCCCCACCGAATGACATTTGACCATAGGTATAATATTAGGACACAGGCTCACACCCATTCCAACATGACGTGACCTCACACCTAATGCTAAATGACAATGAAGGAAGTTGTTATCTATTTGTAACCTTAATGCGACATAAGCCTTAGAAAGAGAGCCCAAATTATGGATAACAGAAGCGACACTCCCATGTAGTGCTTCCTTAGTATCCCCATCCATCTGGAAGCAGTACCTGCTCCCACACCCTACAATAAAACTTGGAGCACCAAGGCATCAACATACATCACCCGTATTTCATGTGCTACTAACAATCTTTGAGGAGCCACTCACTCGTCAACAAGATGCTGATGGTAGAGCTTGCCCTCAGGAGTGTTATAAATAGCGAGGTCTTCATCGGTGATGTCGAGCAGGCGCGGGTCATCCAGGGCAGACACGAGGTAGCTGATCACGGCGGGATACAGAGCACCGCCCTCCAGTCTGCACAACTCCGTCACCACCTGTACAGGAACATTTATGATTGGAGACACTCATGTTTCGGGAACTCAGACGCGTCTAAACGTTTGGAAGTGTGTTCATTATCTCCATGGTAATATTACTTGAAACCAAAGTAAACATAGTTTAGATAGAAATACACAATTGACGTCTTTCTGCTCACCAACACAACCAAGTCATCAAATACAGGAAATGATTTTTGTTCACGTACGAATGTCTAATTAAGATTATGACACGTCCAAGATATCAGCAATTACCCTGGAGTTGGTAGGGGTGGCTGTGTAGCCTTCAGTGATCATGGCAGTGATGGCTGAGCACTTTTTGCGGATGAAGTCGGGAAGAGGTACACGGAGGACCTTGCAGAACTTCGGCCACAACCCTGGCCGCTCACACTCTGAATATAAAAGTAAAATGAATTCCCTTACACAATTTATTGTTATTCATTAAAGGCAGCCGGCAATGTGAATGTAGTCGTCTCATCTCGGTACCCAACAAAGGAAATTAGTAACATTTGACCATAGGAATAATATTAGGACACAGGCTCACACCCATTCCAACATGACGTGACCTCACACCTAATGGTAAATGACAATGAAGGAAGTTATTACCTATTTGTAACCCTATTGCAACGTGAGCCTTAGGAAGAGAGTCCAAATTATGGATAACAGAAGCGACACTCCCATGTAGTGCTTCCTTAGTATCCCCTTCCATACTCTTTTCTGGACATATCAGAACCAGCAGTCAGTAATTAGCACACACTTCATTTTAGCTCAGCCTAAAAGCACTCAGAAAAATAATTTAATGAAAACCAAGATTGCATTCTCCCCCAGATTAGGAAAGCTGGCTGAAGATGCCTCAGATCATTTAATCAATTCATGAATGGTGGCCCACAAGAAAATAAATTTAAAGCTAACGCCTGACAAAAATAACCTCTACTCAAGGTAAATTCCAAGGAAAGAAAGTCGAGTGAACTATGGACATTGAGCAGGTCGAGGAAAGAAACAAAGTAATAGGGCTGATGCGGGTAAACAGAATGATGAAATTCAGTGGGTTGTGCAGGGCGTGCAGCAAGAATTAATGAGATATTAACAATGAAAATTTAATCGATGGCACGTCTCCATTGACAGTTAATGTTTCAAGCAAAGAAAGTCAATCAACTTGAATTACTTGTAAAAATTCTATCCCCACACAAACACGCAAAGAACCTAAAGGTGCTGACTCACAAAAACATTGACTTCTAAAAATTTAACGCATGTATCAAAGTGATCTCTGGCTCAGAAGAACAATAAAAGTCAATCTATATAATAAGATAAATTTTTACTTCATTCAGGGCTATTATTCAACATACATATTAGACCTGTCGCTCGTTCAGGAAGACTTGAGAAACTTGAACTCCCTAACCTACTAGCACTCGACACAAACACATAGTTGAAATGATCATTTATAAGAACACGTATAATAAAAAGTCGAGGTCTTACCGACATGCGGGGCGCAGGCAACAGGCAGCGCCAACATGGCGAGCTGGAGTCTCTCTGACATGGGGTGGCCGGCACAGCTGGCAGCCAGGCCGCTCAGGAAGTGTTGCACACCGGCGGGGCTAACTACTGCAATGGGCCACAATAATTTCATCTGTGAGAGGTCTCTTCAGATTGCCTTCATTTGATGTTTCATGATGCACGTAGGTAAATCATGAATCCTAAACACTCAATAATATAGATAAAAACGGCAAATACAAAGAAAAAACTTCACCAAAGACACTATTCCTCAGTCTATAACTGGTAGCGGGACACAAAAAACAAACCTACACAAACACGAAGCAGTGATGATTCTATGGGACAATTATACACAGCCTATTAGAAATGAAATTTGATAATGTTTGATAAATCACGGAAACATTTACTTAGGTTGGTTACGGTAGAAAATAGTATTTACCACCTTCTGAATTTTTCCCATTATTTATTTCATATTTAAAATTTTAATCACAAATTTTGGTCGGACATACAGTATACAGGGTGTCCACAGTCTCACTATATAACGATTAAGGAGGATATGAGAATAACCCGTTGAGAATTAAATACATGATCTGCATAATTATTTCACTTATTGGCGAAATTTTTCATTGAAAGAAACATGAATAATTTAACCACAGCCATGAGTGTGCATTTTTGATCCTAAGTACATTATGGCTATTTTTTATCCTAGGAACATTATGGCCACGACTGTGGCAAAGATACTTGTTACTAACCCCTTTTTAATACCAAAAGCAAGACCCGACATATAAAAATATCAACGAACAGACGAACACACACTGGCGTATTTAACGGTAATGATCATTATCCCTAAATGAAGAGCAGAGATTATCATGGCGCTGAACTCGCTACAAGAAGCTACTTCAAGCGACACCACATCGTCTACAATTTAGATGTTGTCATGTAAATGAAGGAGTCACTTCGTTATCACGGATCTCTATCTTCTCTCAAATACAGAAAACATTTCACATTTATAACAAGGATTTATTTATTCAGGAGCTTATTTACAATTCATGGAAAGATGCTGATGTAGTAACAATTCTTAACCTGCAACAGCAAGCGATAGCACCGATAGGCATACAGAGGGAGGTCACGAACTGTTTTTTGTGAATTAAAGACAGAAAAGAGGAAGAAGACGCTTAATTAAGCCAGAAAATTTAAAAACACTATTTCCTTATTATGTTTTCATTAAACTACAATGAGAGTATATTAAGTATTGTGAAAATGTTCAACTTTATGATCTAGAACTAGGTAAAAGCACAAAAACTGCGTTATTAGCATTAAATTGAATTATGACTTGGTTTTAAGCCTCCCTAACCACATAAAATGTATTCTCAAAAAAGAAAAAGCAATGCACAATTTAGTATGAAATTAATTAAAATATAAGCACAAGTGCTAGAAATGGCTCGATGGCAAGAAAATTACGACGCAAGACAGAAGTTGAAGAGAGTAAAGATGCTGAAAAAGAAGAGCAGTGAACCAAAAAAAAATTATCTGAAACTGAACAAAACCTACCAAGCAAAACAGGCGACAGAAAATCCTACCTAACCTTCACCTCGGGACATCCTATTTCCCCCAAGGAAAGCCAATTCCCGTAGATACAAAATTTGTATTTCCCCCCAAGGAAAACTAATTCCCGTAGATACAAAATTTGTATCCCCATCATTAGAATTGAAGTAAAGCTCATGCATCCACTGAAGACTCTGCTCCAGTTGCCCAGGATATAAGCAGAAAGCGCACCACCTGTGCTGTGCAAGGCTACGTAGGCGCGACTCACCGTCGCTACCGCAGTCAAGTGACGCAGCAGCCACTGCAGCCCCGCCGCCTAGCGCGTCTTCCTGCCTCCCGCCGCCCGCTAGTCCGCCACCGCCCGCTACACCAGCCTGCGCACCGATCAGTTACAGGTCTGTCCCTACCATCGTTAGTGTCATTGCAGTTTCGCCTATCACACTCATGTGAGAAATTGGAATAAATATGTTATTTTCAACATAAACTTTGTTGATATCGATTATCTTTGTTGATTTTTAAATAATGCTCTGATGAACTCCGAAATCAGAAAGAATGGAAAATCAAAAAGCACTACTTTTGCTTGGATTAGTTTCATTACAGACTTGAGCTATGATATTGAAGAACGTTCGAGTGACACAGCCAAAGCATACTGTTCAACAAAAGATATTATGTAATGCAGATCTTTTTCAGATTCAGTCATTAGCAACTTGGGTAATCTGCAACACTATCAATCTTCTTTACTTTAATAAATGTGTTGATGGAAAAAAGCATCACATCAATCAATTTTGAAAAAATGACTTTAGTGATAATCAAATTGAAATATGCAAGTAAGTTTTCCAGCGTTCCTACAAATATATTTCAATCTTTGAAGTACACATACAAGGTAATAATTGATCAAATTTTCACTTAAGTAATTTCACCTATTACACATTAAGTTTTTTACCTTGATGCCTAACGTTTATTCATGAGAAATATCTTACACTTCACTTCAAAAGTATTATACAGGGTCTCCCAAAAAAAAGACCGAACTTTAAATTATTTTAGCTCTTAGGTTATTGTTGACAATTGAGTTCTGTAAAGACCACAGTGTTGACTAAACATTTCTCTCTTCACACAAAAATTGTACTTGGTTAGCGTGCACAGAATTGTTACAGTACCATTTTTAAGGAAGTAACTGAGAGTACATTTGCTCCGGGAAACGAAAAACAAAAAAATATAACAAACTGAAATATTTTACCACCGTAAGTACATATTACTTCTCAAACAGTACATATCAATTTATCAAAAGTACAAATCAATAGCATGGCAAAAACCCTCGAATCTCAAGGTGTTAAGGAGAGAAATAGTTCTCCAAAACATGGAAATGAACATGAAAATGAACAAAAGGGAAAGTTGCATCAAAGATACATTGAAATTAAAATGAATTACACCATTATAACTCTAATGTATCATTTTGTTTTGCCTCACGATTTGGTACAGAATGTTTGCTACCGGAGCAAATGTACTCTCAGTTACTTTAATAAAAATGGTACTGCAACAATTCTGTGCACGCTAACCAAATACAATTTTAGTGAGAAGAGAGAAATATTTAGTAAACACTGTGGTCTTTACAGAACTCAATCATCAACAATAACCTAAGAGCTAAAACAATTTAAAGTTCGGTTCAGTTTTTTTGGGGTGACACCCGGTATTATAAGTCATGACTTCAAATGAAAGTTGTCAAAGATAAAATCTGTTTAGAGGTCAAGATGGAAATCAAAGTTTCAACTGCCAGGGTCTCAATACATTTGACAAGCAACCCTTTAATTTCGAGTCAAAACACGACTGTCTACAAAATCAGCGAAGTTAACCGAGCATCACATGAATTCAGAGCTACAGACCCAACCTTAAGAGAACAATTGCGACTAGTGCCATCTCGATAGGAAGGGTGATCCCACTTCTCACCTCAATTTTGACTGAGTCCAGGTACTCGGCAAACGCCACCAACAACTTAGGAGTTAAGTGGGCCCCTACGAGAGAACTGGCCAGTTTCTTTACTACATTCCTGGCCTTCTGGCGCACTGCCGGCGCCCCAGCTGCGGGTGACGTAGTGCTTGATGACCCTGTGGCATCGGCCGCATCCACGCTACGCCAGCACAGGCAGAAACTCAGGCACCGCAGCAGGACGTGCTCGTGCTCTGACACGCGGTTCTGGTGATGCGCCAGCAGTAGCTCTATCACGCTGCACAGCTCCATCAGGCCTAGAGACATCAAAGCATTATGGGACACATCAAAGCATTATGGGACACATCAAAGCATTATGGGACACATCAAAGCATTATGGGACACATCAAAGCATTATGGGACACATCAAAGCATCATGGGACACATCAAAGCATCATGGGACACATCAAAGCATCATGGGACACATCAAAGCATTATGGGACACATCAAAGCATTATGAGACACATCAAAGCATTATGGGACACATCAAAGCCTTATGGGACACATCAAAGCATTATGGGACACATCAAAGCCTTATGGGACACATCAAAGCCTTATGGGACACATCAAAGCCTTATGGGACACATCAAAGCATTATGGGACACATCAAAGCATTATGGGACACATCAAAGCCTTATGGGACACATCAAAGCATTATGGGACACATACGTGAGTAAAACCTCATTTGCAGAATTGAGTGCAGTGCAAAGGTGTCCTTCCAAACAAAATGAGTGGCGTACGTGTCTTTCAAAATAAAAGAGCAATTCGAAAGCATTTAAAAAATTATTGCTGATAGATAGTAAGTTTAACGAATTGGTAACCTTTTCAATCTCTTATTTTTAAGATTGCATAATTAGATTGTATAAGATGAGATAGCAGGGTAACTGTATCATTACCTAACCTCCTAGCACCTACACAAAGAAGCAACAGGTTAACAGTAACAAAGAAGGAATGAAGGTGTTTGATAAAATAACACATCAAGATAGACATCTTATACCTCATAAGGCGCTCATAAACCTCACAAGGAGAACCGCTCCTAAGCTTTTCAACAAAGAAATTGCTGCTGAGAGTGAATATTAATTGCAAGCTGATAAGTGCAACACTTCATTGGTACATTTCTGACATGGTAATCATGGAAATTTTTTCTGTAAACATCAATGCAAAGAAGCATACAGATGTCAGGAACTCGTCCCTCTGTAAATGGGATATAATGAAGAAATCAAATTGGTTGCATGAGAAGTTTTTCCAAAACAATATATCAAAATCCCCTTAAGTGACCAAAAGTTACGAGCAACACAAAAATTTGTGGAATCTGGAATGACAGGTAAATTTTTAATGCTAGTCCGGTGTCCCAATGATAATGTACTAGTTCAAAATTATTTTCTTTTCAGGTACCTGAAACGAAGAATACGTGGAATTTACCAGCAAGAGCCAAGAATAAGCCTTGTCTTTGCATAAGCCATACGCTTTAAGAAAATGTGAGAAGAAAAGTACAATTACCTTCAGGAGACGTTGCAGTAAGGAACTTGTCTCCAGTGAAGTAGCCTTTGGAGAAATCTAGGGCAGACGAAAATACTCCTGAAACTTGGCTGTCGAGGGAACAGTCAGCTGCTGACAAGGCCACGAGCAAACTTGCGGCTGACAGCGCCTCCACCAGCATCGGCATCTGTGACACAATCGAGCAAGTAGTCAATCAGCACACAGAACACTTGAACAATTTAGTAGCTGAAATAGCAGAACTTCTATCGACTTTGTACTTGGAGTATCTGTATTCAATCAGATATCGAGTTTGCTTGCTTAATATGCTCGACTGCAAATGGAACTTAAAACATCATATATAAGTATGTTTAAAATAGCATAAATACTAAGGAATTTATTGGGCCAAAAAATGCATAGAAGCAACGGCGATTAAGTGCACATAAAACAAATTCCTCTAAGCTAATTTTGATCTTAAAAATCTTACACTTAGACAAATTCCAAAGCAAAAGCTTGCTAATGCTCAATACGATTGTTACCTGTGTGTGCTGGGCCAGAGCTTTCTCCATAGTCTTGAGAGTCGAGGGCACGATCTTCTTCGCAAGGGAGACAGCGGTGTCGCCCCTGACACAGAGCGCCACACTGCGCATGTACGCGGCTCGCACGCCTGTTGTCCACGTCTTCAGTGAGATCAACTTCTACGAGGTCATGAAACACAAAATTTTCTCCATTAGTTTTAATAAACTGCGATTTACTGTAAAGGCTTGCAAACATGATACAGTGCAGTAACTATAACGTCTCGGCAGAGGTATTTCTATACTGTGTGTAAAAATGATTTCCTTGGGATTAATTTTTGTTTCCTTCTCACAAAAATAAGACACGATAAGTTGGAACAGAAATGAGTTCAAGGTAAATTACAGTCTCAGAAAATTTAGATTTTGCTACACCATTCATGTATTCTCACTTTCTGATGATCCAAATAGGCAGAAACCACCTCATGGTTTTAACAAGCAATATATTTACCTAGATTTAGAGAACCATTATCTTTTTTTAAATTTCCTTACTACATTGCGCCGAATTTAATTTGTAAAATTTTTCAAAAAAAATATCCTACTAATTATTAAAAAAGAAATCAAAGATAGCAAGTAAGACCCAAGAGTCCTTAAACTCCACCCTGCGCACAAGAATCTGAGTAAAATAGAAGCTCGTACTTTCCCAACGAAAGTTTGGGGCCAAGTAGTAGTTGTATTTGCTAGCAGGCTAGATTAGATTAGGTGAAATGTTAATTTAAGTCTCCTTAACTGCAACAAACGCGCTCCAACGAGAGGAAAGGAAGGAGAAATGCACCATTTAGTAGTAGGGACTCGAACAAATGCGGAATCTATGCACAAGATGCATAGAAACAGTAATTTGAGAAAGAAGTTTATGAAACAATATTAAAGTTGAAGAAGAAAGTAGCAGGTACTGAAAAACAGAACAGCAGTGAACTGAAAAAGAAGGTCTGTAACAAAACCAAAAATGTATTCTACTTCAACAAAAGGAAGGTCTTCCTAACCACATATTCCCGTGGGAGCGCTAATTGCCATAGATACAATAGTTGTATCCCCCTGAGGGGATGAACATCCAGAACCTTCGTCATCTCGAGTTACGAGGATCGCAGAGAACGGTGTTAATCCACACGCGAAACGAGAACTGGTGGTGCAAATAATACATCGAGAAGCCATGCTTTAGATAAAATTCCTGTCGCTGATTAACAAAGCAAGGAGCATAGCTTAATTACCTATATTTTGTAAGCAGAGCTCTGAAATCTCAGACGATACCATTGCTTTATAATTACCTTCATTGCTCACATTGTATATGCGATCAAGAGTCCCACATCATTCGAAAAATAGGAGCCGAGTCCTCACTTTATCAGACGAATGTAGAAAATAAGCATGTTCTTCCCTTTAATGTTTCATATTACAAAGAGGAGAGAACGTAACTTCCTAGAAATAGTAATAGAATTACAATACGAGAAAAATATAATGGGTGTTTATGCAAAATATTAGTGGTATTGCATGAAATGCAATACCTATTTCTCACGGGAAACACTAAAGTCACTAAAATAGTCTGCCAAGACAAAAAACGTTTGACGCTAGGTTCCGCCCCCTCAGAATCGATCCCGATCATTAGATCGTACAGGAGCTTAGAGAAATAACTTAGATTAGAGTACAGAGAAAATCTGTTACAGAAGCTCTGTGTTGATTATTAGGATTGCGAGGTCCACTGAATATCGATATCCAGTATGTCGAGAACACCATCATACCATTCAGGAAGAAATAGGGTAATTAGTTGCAGCGAAATCATTGATAACGGTGGACAGAATTAGAATTAGACTGAGGAAGTAGTAGTGGTAGTAACATGGGTTTGCTAGCGCTTCAGTTATTCAAGCTATATCGCACCGAAGGTCACATAATTTAATCAGTATCAGGCTTTTTCGACTTACCACGTGAGATGGACATCAACATTATTTGAACATCAAAAATTATATGATCATGATTATAATTACAACTCGAGATTATAATTGTCTCGCAATTAAAATTTTGTACATACTACGGTACATTCGAACACACTGGGCAGCCTAACCCGTAGGGGGTTTCAGCTGCCCACCCATTATGACCGGACGCCTTACCCACCTACCTACCTCGGGGGTAAACTTAGGTACGAACCACCAAGAGATATAAACTTTCACAATTATTTTTTTAGACCCCGAATACATTTCAAATGTACTTCTTATATTTTAGCTGCCAGCCACTATCATAAATCATGTTATTTCGCTCTTTCCTGAATAATTTTCAAGAAGGAACTTTCGCACACTATTTTCAGTTCCCAGTCTCAGTTCTGATTGTGACTCCTGTGGTTTCCGGCAAACCATTTCGAAATGAGTACTTGCGAATTTGTCTAATGAGCTCATGTTCCTATTTCCATATTAAAGCGTATTTTTCATCATAATAATATAAACTAGCACAATTTAAAACCGTGAGACACAGTTTCAAACAACTCTAGGACAAGTAAAACACTAAAATTTCGAACACACAATAAAATAGCTTCAAACCCCGGAGTTGTGGCTGATGATAATTAATATCACACAAATGAAGCGACCACTTATGTGCCCATCAGATATTAAGGAAAAGAAATTAGAATTATTTACAAAGAAAAACAAATTACTTTCGTTCACTAACATCTTCAATAGGTTTCAGAGCGCAATGCGAGTAGGGCGAAAACCTACACATAACAACATACCAACCTCATCCTAGGCAGCATCCACATTACCGACCTGCTGCGACTCGACACACACCTGCATATTATCAGCGACGAGCTGCACGTTTTTAGCAGGAGCAGAGGGCTGCATCCAGGCCTGGAGGAGACTCATAGCTTGTAGGAGAGATCCTTCATGGCTCTCGGCCTCCACGACACGCAGCCACCGACTCAACACGCTCTCCAGCACGGGGCCCACCGACGTGGCGCCCACGCTGTGTGTGCTGCACGCTTCTACTGCCTGCCCGCCGCAACCACCCACCGCATTCAAGTTATAGTATGGCTATATCACACATTATGGAAACAACTATTGCAATTAGATGTAAAGAAAAGACTTGTGCAGTAAAAAATAGCAATAGAACAAAAATTTGCATTGAAATAACACAAGAGAAGGAAAATTGCACAAAAAACGGCATTATGCTGTTCATTTTTAAATGCAATCACAACTTCTCATGCAGAATAACACTCATAACATTACGAAATGCGAGAAACTTTTCATTCATTTATTCACTAAAGAAAATTAGTAAGACAAAGCCCACTACAGAAAACGTCTTAACTTCCATTGAGAACCACCAACTATTTATGTACAAGTTGACGACAAGAAGTTTCAAACTAAGATTAGCTAAGTTAGTTTGGGATTGCCCAACTACAACAAAGGTTTCCCTCAAGAAAAGAAGGCACCAATTATATTGGAATTAAATTAACAATGTGGGATATATGCACAAGGAGCACCACATCCTGCCTGCCTATAGAAACGACAAGATTGAAAAATAAATTAAGAAGATAAAAAGTTAAAAGAAAAAAGGAGTTAAGGCCTCATATTATCAGCCAAAGGTAAAAACTTGACATTATTCAGCGTGAAAACTAATAAAATCAGGGAAGGAGGGAGGGGGTGGGGGTTCATGAAAGGAAAGCAATGAACAGAACAAAAATCTGTCGATTATAAACAAAAGCAAGCCTACCTAACCTTCAGTTTGGAACCTCACGTCCTTCCAGAGCTGATGTTATTTGTATCTTAATTTACTCACAGCATAGTAAATGAATGTCATACATTCACATATTTGTCGTAGGTTCAGCGATTCACTGTCATCATCCCCAACACGAGAAAAACAGTAGAAGCTAATTCCACAGAAACAAGGAAAGACATCACTTCAGTTACAAAAAGGTTTTTTCCCATTCATTGTGTAGCTTCGCGATTGCCCAACCAGTTCTTCAATTGAACGAATGTTCTTCACATCCGGTTTTCTATGAAGGGGCGTGCGAGACAGACTAGGGACTGTTGATGCCCAATGCTTGTAAAAATTTACAAGCAATAGATGTCTGGAGATAATTCATAATCTTTTTAACACTAACTACCACAAAAAAGTTAGTAATACTTGATAGTTACCAATTAGGTTACACCTTTTCTACTTAACATCGATAAAGTCGTTATATATTTTTGGCTAGTTTGCTATTTTACATCGTTGTGAATTCTCTACGGAAGTTCAGTAATTGGCTGTTTTCAGTAGTTGAATTTTTTCTCAAGTATTTTGTAAATGAATAAATGCATGGATGAAAAACTACCTTGAATTTCCCCATTTACGTATGAGTATTACTAAGCTTAAAAAATTGAATTAAACTTCTAAATAATCTTCATTGAATAGGTTTTGGTTCAAGGTAAATTTCCAAAGGTTTTAGGGTTACGCCAACCGTGCCTCAACAGCCGCTAGTCTATTTTACACGCTGCTCTTCACACACCAAATGAGCCAAATTAATTTTCTGGCGACGCTTGATGCAGCGCAATGTGCAGAAACCTTTTAGGCAACAGAAGCCGTGGTTGCTTTCTATGTAACCGTTGAATTAAATTAATTTCCAGGCGATGCGGAGGATATAGCAGAATCTCTGAACACGTGAGGAATGTCGGAATACAGGACGCTCATGGACTACTTTGCTGATAAACTCAATACGATGCGAACCACTTCAACTAGTGCTCAAGTTTGTAAGTTAGCCATGTTTTTAGTTGCTTTCCTTCTGTTTACTGAATTAGTTTCCACGATTCTTCTTGTGTTGAGGAAAATGTAACTGAATAACTAAATATGTAAGACAGCTCACAGTTTTTTTTAGCACATAAAGTGAGTAAGACTAACGAGTTCTGCAACACTTCAGAAGCGTTATATTCTTTACTAAATATGTTCATTTTAAAATAAAAATGCCGCAATGAAGGCCTCATGATAGTTATTTTCAAGGAAGTCGTTTGTAAGCTCTGCTTCGCACGTCCCTGATAACAGCTAGCGAGTTTAACGTTCATGAAGTATTTAAACTAAAAAAACGTGAATACTTGCATCCATTGTTCTTTAGATTAGCCTGCAGATTCTACACACCTATGAGTGAGGGTTAATTGTGTAATCAAGGAATTGCGACCACTACAGAATAAAAATCGAAATTCAACAAGCCATGAGTAAGTGGGCCTTAAAAAAAATAACAGCCCTGGATAGAACTGCATTCTACACTTTAAAGCACAATGCTATGAGTTAGGCAAGTGTACACTTT